>PVJS01051332.1:0-14009 GCA_004027185.1 Glis glis
CCGGTACCGCAAAAAAAAAAAAAAAAAGAAAAAAAAGAGATAAGAGACCTAGAAGCCTCAGGAATAAACCCTGGAAGATGGAAGAACTGTCCATCAAAAGAAAAGAAGTTAAACCCCACGAAAGTTGTTCCAGGGAGACCAAGGAGACGATGAGAGGCACTGGAGTATCCTGCAGATACAGGACAACCCCGTGAGGATTGTGAAGGGGGGTCCCTCAAACCCAGGGCCGGGTCCCTCCGAGGATGCTGGCCTGTCCCCACTGTGCTCTAGCACTTTGCAGAACCACTGTGCTGCCTGGTGTTAAGTGGCTACCCAACAGGATCTAAGGAGACATTCCTCATTCAAATCCCTCCTCTCAGGGCTCCAGATGTGCCCTCAGTAGTCATGGAAGGAGAGTCCACCTTGAAGAGTTGGACTCTAGAGCAGGACTCGAGGGAGCTAAGTCTTTCCCCACCACATGGTAGGGTCCCTGCATGTAGAGGGACAAGTATGCTTCCTTCTTGGATTATAATATTCGGAAGCCCAAAGAGCTCAATGTGCAGGATGCATTGCTGTCATAGAAGAAAATGCTGCCCAGAGCTAAGTTAATTTAAAAGGAATTATCCTTAGGTTTTGCTATGCCAGAAGAAGGCAGTGGGAGATGGGCAGATAGGAAATCTGAGGGACTTGAACATTCACTTAAGCTCTCTAGACTTAATCCTTTGCAAATGCCTTTAATGCTAATTACAAAAAGAAGTACAAAATGCCCTGACCTTTCAGTCTAAGATTTGGTCCCCAGGAGACCAGGTCACAGATGCTTCAGACTCCTACAGCATGTCACCAAGGCACCTCTGTTGTCACCCAATGCATTTGCCATGCTTTGTCCTTCTTCGTTTGCACCAAAGTCTGCAGCAACTGTGAGCGTAGCTGCACCACTTCCTGTCTCAGAAACATTGGCGGACAGGGTCTGGTCTCATCAATGAAGCACACTGAGCTTGTGACAGGTGAAGTTACTTCAAAAGATAAAGAAAGCATATATTCTAGCAAGTTTCAAAAAATGCACACGATGTGATTTTTATTCGATGAATCCAGACCTTAAAATTCAAAATGATGGGTAGATTTAAATTCATGTATTCCCACTAAATGAATAACGCAAATCTTGTTACAAATAACAAGATCTGGCACGTTAGTGATCCTGTGTCAAGGACAGGTGTGGAGAAGTAAGGCGAGGAGTAGAATGTGATCCGACAACAGTGGAGCACTGACCTCCCCGGAGTTTTTAAGATTTCTCAGTGTGACTTTTAAAATATGCCCGGAAGCACACTCAGTGATGTGCTTCAGCTAGCCATTGGGTGCCAAAGACCACAGAGACTCAGTGTGCTGGGAGAGGAGGTTTCTACACTCCAAGAGGACAGAGACTCAGCCTGCTGGGGAGATTCATGGGGGTAAGGCATAGCCTTCCTCTGCTTGTCCAAGGGGACACTTGCCTCTGTCTTTTTTGAGCCTAATATTTTAAAACTCGCATCCTAGCAGGCTTTAGATTAGTATTAAATGCAAATAATATGAAATGCATTTATTTATCACTATTAATTTCATGACCTTAAGACTGATTCTTACCATTCTCTCTCTCTCTCTCTCTCTCTCTCTTTATTCCTCACCTATAGCAGTTACTAATAACAAGCAGGAGAAAGCCAGACCAGGGAAAGAGAAAACCAACTATTTTGCTTGGTGAGATAGAAGTCAACCTTACCAGACACAAGCTTCTCCTGTCCAGGCATAGATGTGGGTGACCCATGGTGCCTGGGCACATGATTACACTCTATTCTGTTTTCCATTCATCTGACTTCCTCTATCTATTGGGGCAGAAGAAGGAAATAGGAGAAAATGATAATCGACTCATTTTCCGGTTGCTTTAGATCCATATAATCATGGCAAAAACAACAAGAAAATGGGTAACACGATGAATGTTATTTCAGATCTGCTAATAGGACAATTTAATTAACTAAATTTTATAATGCCACAAGAAAGATAAAATTTTAGACTGAATGCCAGGAAATGTTCCCTGATAATAGAAAATATTTGATTAATAGAAAGGCTCTTGAGAGGATGGCTAGAAGTTCCACCACTCAGAACATTTCAAATTAGACATAAGCCAAAAAATTGGAAGCTGAAATTGTGTTTGTACCTGCATGACTCCTAGGTTTTCTTCATCCAGACCAGCCAATATATGAGAGAGAAATTCTCTTTTTCAACTCTGGGTAAAAATGTACAATGAGCAGGTTGTTGGTGGCAATGTTTTTTGTTTTGGTTTTGGTTTTGGTGTTTTGTACTGAGAATTGAACCCAGAGCCTCAAGCATGCTACGCAAGCGTTCTACCACTGAGCTACACCCCAGCCCACTGGCAATGTTCTTCTGATATTAACTTTACTTTTCCGTTTCTGAACAAAGTTCATCCTAAAACACAATTCAAAAGGAATGGTTCCACTGAATGTGGGAAAATAGGAGGATTTAGTAAAAGTACAGTGTAACTGAAGTTTCTGTTTTTGTTTTGTTTTGTTTCTTCTATCCTTCACTGTTGTTCTGCATGCTTGGAAGTTCCCCTGTGAGACGAGATTCCTCTTTTCAGTAAGCACTCTTGCTCTGCTCCAGGACTGTACATGTACTGCAATCTCTCAAACACTGAAAAAACCCTCACCTATGAACACATCTGGTGTGGGGCCCCTGTGCCCCCATGCTCTGCGCCATGGCTCCCCACATGCAAAGGCTCGCTGTTTGTAGCACTCCACTCTTGCAGCACCCCACTCGTGAGATGGAGAAAGCGCCCTACGTATCCACTTTCCACTTTAATTCTTATGCAGGTAAGTGAGTATACCCTTATGTTTAACGGTTTACATAACACAGAAATGCAAAATAAAAAGTTAAAGTTCTCTCTTGTGTGCACTTACTACCCACACGCCAGATTGGTATGTGCCATTTCTCAACCCATTCCCTTAAAAATTTATGTATGCGTACAACATGTTTTGAACTTCAATAGAATCATTCTATTTTTATTATTTTGTAGCTCGCTGCTTTCAATTAACAATATGTCTTGGAGATTTTTTTCCAGGTTAAAGACAGATGGATCTAAGTCATTTCTAAAGAATACCACATTGGATTCACAATATTGGCTTTGTATTGCCATTTTTGGGGGTACTAAGGAATAAATCCAGGGGCATTCTACCTCTGAGCTATACCCCCAGCCATATTTTATTTTAATTTTTTTGCAGATCTGAAAATTTATTTATTTTTTAAAAATATTCATTTATTGGTGCATTGTAGTTATACATTTTGATAAGTGTCAGGGTATCTATCAGAAGCATGCATGCACACATTGCTCATTTAGCCCTCCCTCAAATCCTATTCCCTCCCCCCTTTTGTGCTCAGCATAGTGACTGACTCTGATAAATTTGTGTATATACATCATGTGCATTAGTGGGTTTCCCTCTTCCCCTCTCCCATCTCCCTCAGTTAGGTCCCCTTCTTGCTCATCTAAAGTTTTCTCCTTTGTCTGGAGTCCCTTCTAAGTCCCATTCTCCCTAGCTTCCACATATTAGGGAGAACATCCGACTTTTCACTCTTTGTGACTGAACAGGATCATGCTAAGTTCCTGAGGCTGGCCTCAAACCTCTGATCCTCCTGTCTCAGCAATTTGGGAATTGCTGAGAATTGCTTAGGAATTTCAAGCAATTCCCAAGTACTGGAAATAGAGGTGTGCACCACTATGCTGGGCTACATCATCATTCTTAAATTAATGAACATTAATTTATTTATAATTTTGACTTCTACAAAGAATGTTATAATGAATATTCTTGTTCCTGAACCTAGTGCATGAATGTAGACATTAATACCACTATATAGCACTTCATATATGCTGGGCATTGTACTTGGCACTCTTCAAATATTAATCTCACTTAATCCTCACAACTTCCTTGTGAGACAGATACAATGCTGATCCCTACCCACAGGTGAGGAAACAGAGCCAGGGAGAAGCTCACTGATCTGCCTCAGGTGGTAGCCAGGAGGTCCACCCATGTAGACTAGGTACAGAATTCAAGCTTATCATCACTTCCCTACCCTCTATCTCTGAAACAGCAATATTTTTTAGTAGTCATTGTTCCTAAAACTGGACCTTTTTCCCACTAAATATTCTAATTAGTTATAACCAGTTTATGTAAAAATTATTTGACTTTCATATATCAACATTTAATTAATCTTTGCATTTAATTTGCTCATAGGATTTAATGGCTTTTCAGTGAATTGCTTTGAATTTGTAACCTAGCTTCATTGAGGTTTAATTTATGTGCCATAAAATTCACCTGCTGAAATGCACAAGTAGTAACTTTTAGCACATTTATTAATGGGTGCAACTAATACCATAAACTTGTTGTAGAGCATTTCTATCACTCTAATAAGATGGTGTGTGTGTGTGTGTGTGTGTGTGTGTGTGTGTGTGTGTGTGTGTTTAGTTAATCTCCAATTCTTCCTTGAATTTCAAGCAATTGCCAGTTACTTTCTGTTCTATGGATTTGCCTTTTCTTGACAGACTATTGTCTAATGTAATAATATAATATACGACTTTTTGTGTCTGGCTTCTTTACTTTGTGTGATGTTTTTGACACATATCCATGTTACAGCAGATTAAGTATTTTGTTCCCATTTACTTCCGATTATTTCATTACATGAACAAACTGCACACACCATTCATTGTTTATCCATTCACCAGCTGATGGACTTCTGGGATTTTTCCACAATTTGTCTATTGTGGTTAATGTTTTTATGTACATTAACACTCAGGTCTTTGTGTGGACATATTTTCACTGCTCTGGGTAGATAACTAGAAGTACTGGTCATATGGCGAATTCTCATGTAGCTTACAATACAATCAAACTTTTCTAAAGGGCTATATTGTTTCATATTTCTACTAGCAATGTAAGAGAGTTTGATCATGTTGATTTTTAAGATAATTCATTTTCACTGGATAGGAAAGAAAAATAAAAATTTAAAGAAATCAAGCAACTTTTCTGGGTTCTCATCCTATAAGTGGCAGAGTTAAGGATCATATTTAGGTCTTTCTGATTCCAAATTCCAAACTATTAGCAGTGGTAGAATCAGTGCCTTCAACATAGTTGTCAGCAATTATTTTGATGCCAACATTTTTCTAATTATGTGTTCCCCAAAGAAATTGTTACATCATATATGTATAAAATTGTTAGCAGTCAACACTTTTAGTTACCATAAGTAATATGAGATATTAAAAGAAAGAGAAAGTGAGGAAAAACAGTAGTGGGAAGCACCCTTATAATGAAATCAGGTCAGACCCCTCCTGTCCGGAGTTGCTGGGTCTCGTTCTCACTGATTCCTCCACCTGGATCATCCCATCTACACTTCCTTCCCTTCATTTTGGTGGCTCGTGTCTGTCCCTGGAGGTTTAACCTGTGAACAAGAGGAGGCCAGATTAGTGGACCAACCATCCACCGTTGATGTGAGCATGTTCTGGAATCTCTGAGTAATATAATAATAACCCTAAATCCAGTGACAAAGTTCTCTCTACCTTGGAGCACCCTTCTGAAATCAACTGTCAAGTGGTGGCCACTGACCTAGCACTGCTCCAGCCCAAACAGCCATATGCCTGGGTCTCAGAATCACCAGAGAATGCTCCGACTGATCTCTGGATGTATTAATGGAGTCATGAAAATGTCAGGGGCTATTCCCATGATTGGTCTCCTAGAGGACCACAGCACAGGTATCCCTTACTCTAGACAGTAATATGCAAGGTTAACAGGAGGAATGAAAGGAACTTGAGAGACCGGCCCTTCTCAGGTGTACCTACCTTATTCAGACAGATAAACAAAGGCTTCTCCTTATCTCACTAAATAGACTCAACTGTATCTCAGCCTTCCCAGTACTTCTCCATTTTCTACCCTTTAGAAGAGACCAAATAGTTGATAGATCAATTAAAAAATAGATTCACATGAACTCAAATTGAAGTTGTATATTAAAATTGTATATTGAAATTGTATATTAAAAGGAACCTCTTTATGGTAAAGCAATCCTTGTGGGAACCCTGGGTGAAGCTGTTGTTTAAGCCATAAATTTAACAAATCAATGCGTAAAATAATGGTAGGAACCCAATACTCTGGCTCTTTAGAAAGACACTTGTTATAATCCCCAACCTAGTTATTCTATTATACTAAGGAGTCAGCACAGCGTGTCACAAAGTTGGGATGGCATTGTCTCATGAATATGACAAACCTAGAATGACACATGGGTTAGGATGATGAGGCCCATTATCAGATTGAACCAATCTTGTCTGGTTTGGTGGGCCAAACCAGGCAAGGAGCAGCAATTTCTAAACAGGTTTAGAAGAAACCACGTGTGAAATACACACAGGGGGTGAACAGGATGCATTTTATGACAGTAACATGGATCATTAAATTTTGACTCTTATTTTTTTAGCATGTTTATTAAAAATATAGATTGCTTTTCTCGGAATTCTCTGGAATCTTACTAAAGATATCTCAAGGAAAATACATGTCTGATCCAGAGGAGCTGGAAGGAGACAGGATGGCTTTTAGAATACCACCCTCTCCATCTCTGTTCCTTACGGGATCCAAAAGAAAGCAAATGATGCTCAATAAACCAGTGAGCAGCCAGGAAGAAACCAGAGAAGGCAGCTGGGGATACATATTGCATTTTCTGCCAGTTTCCAAATTCCACTGCTGAAACAATAGTCGCTCTTAGAGGCAGCTACCCTGAGCACTGTTTCCAGTGTTATTTCAACAGCTTGCTCCTTCTCTCATTCCATAAGTAGCGTATACTTGACATTCCTTGGTAAAATGATAGGGAATATCTTCTTCTCACTTACCTACATTTTATTTGTATTTTTGATGATAAATATTTTTTGGATTAAGCATTCTCATTTTGTTTTTAAAAATTTACATGTGTCCCTTACTAAGAGGTGGGCAATAAAAAGATACTTTCATTATAAAAGAATATCAAAGCAAAAAAATTCAGGTATAATTCTATTACCATACCATAGTTTATTCTTTTTATGGTTTTGAGGCTGATGTAAATTTTTATGTTCATGGAAATGATATTTTTTGGAAAAAATCTTTTAAACACATGCTTATCATAATTAACATAAAATTTCAAAATTCATCCCATTAATTTGAATAAAATGTTAAATTAGTTTATGATAAATAGCATAAAATATTAAGTATTTAAGAGAATTGACATGTCTTGATTTTACAGGAAATCATACTGAAACTGTGTCTGTGATTCTATTACTCTGTCATCAAAATTTTGTGAATAATTTCTCAATGTTAAAAGAAGATTTATGGTCATCTCTTAGATGGCCTCAGTATATCTCTTTCTAAAGCTCTCCCTCATAAAAGATAATTTATTGACACAAAAATAGAACCAAAGGCACAATTTGGAAGAGAAAGATATGTAAGAGGATTAGAGGAAACACCAATTTAGATACGCTACAGAAGAATATCAGGAATTAAAAATGATAGTGGAATGTGGAAGATGACAACGAGTGTTGCTTACGCCTAGACTTCCATCAGCTTCCCTTCTAAAGCGTGGACCCTTCTGTGATAGTCAGTCTATGTTGTCAACTTGACCTGATCATGACACACCCAAGATTATGTGATTTTGGGTGTGTAACAGCAGATTAAAGAGAAAGCCCTGCCCTGAATGTAGGCAGCAGGATTCTGATAGGTGCGGACTTAGATAAAGAGGGAGAAGCCGCGTAGAGTATGCGCAACTCTTTCCGAGAAAAAAACGCATCTGCTCTCGCCTGAGATCGTCGGTCGCCGGTTTCGCTTTTCTCCGAAGAGCTTCTTGATCTTCTCGGCCTCCCGCTCTTGGAACTGAAACTCCACCATCGTTTCTCCGAAGAGCTTCCTGATCTTCACGTCTTGGACTGGGACTGAATTAGTGGTTGCTCTGATCCTAAGACTCCAGCTCTTAGACCGTTCGACCAGCTACTGGTTCCTCTGACCCTCCACGTGCAGTCAGAACCTGGGACTACATTGCTTCAAACTGTAAGCCCATCTGATAAATCTTTTCTTTTTTTAAATATACTCATTCTGTGTATTCTGTTAATCTAGAGAACCCTGTCCAATACACCTTCTCTCCAAAGCCTTGAAAATGCTGACAAATTCAGTGCATGTATTGTCACCACTGATGTCAGACAAGCTGCATAACAACATAGAAAATACATAATTTTCTCAGTAAGTAAAGAAATATACATCTATGTTTACACATACATATAAACGTATTAACATATTTAGTGTTAGGATTTCCCCTTATGTGTTTGTTAGAAACAGCCACTAATCGCATGATTCTATAAAGTCTTCGCTATAATGTAAGATGCATATCAAGCTATGGAAAAGATACCAAATTTGGTGTCCTTCTACCTAGGAGAAAGAAGCTTCTATCTATCTATCTGTCTATCTATCTGTCTGTCTATTTATCTATCTATCTATCTATCTATCTGTCTATCTGTCTATCTATCATCTATCTATCTATCTATCTATCTGTCTATCATCATCATCTGTCTATATATACTGGGGATTGAACCCAGGGGCATTCTACATCTGAGATACACCCCTGGCCCAATTTTTTAAAATTTTGAAACAGGGTCTCACTAGGAGTCTCACTCTTTGATGAGGCTGTCCTCAAACCTGCGATCCTCCTGTGTCAGACCCCCAAGTACTGGGATTACAGACATGCGCCACCATGCCCAGCATTTCTCTCCATTTAAAGAAGAAATCTATGTCTGCATATTCTGTGTGTACATATCCCATCATCTGTACCTAATCATTAAGGTGAAGTCTGGGAAACAGTTGCTCTCTGAAACAATAATCTCAATAACAAATATTTAAAGCATGAACCTATTTGTCTGCAGGGCAACCTGCTCTAGGAGATTATTTCCAGGTAATTATTCCAGGTAATTATTTCCAGGTAACTGATGGGACTTCCCACATTTATGAAATCTCCATCCAGAGGCCAAGAGAGTATCCTCAGGAAACACAGCTAGCATGTGATGGTGCAATCCATCTTGTGGCACCATGAACCAGTTCTCAATTGATGCTTTCTCCACCCATGTCAAGAAGAGTGTGTGAACCTACAAGTTCATGTTGAAGCACTCCCCTCCTTACACAGACAGACAACCTATTCAAATGGGGTGGCCTGTGTCAAAAGTGAGGTGCTCTGATTGAAATGTGCCTGAGTGCTGGTGTTGGCGACTGCAGAGCAGAAGGTCAGTGTCCCCCTTGGAGGATATGCACTGTCCACGTACTGTCCATGAAGCTTGGTACAGCTAAAACATCTTGAAATCTGCTTCTGGAGCGAATGGCCCAGAAGGCAGATACCATGGGTTGTTATGTTTAGAGGAAGACGGTACCTTGAAATCTGAACCTGTGCCTTTAAGATTATCTAAGTATTCATTTGCTTCATGTTCCTGCTCACCAATCATTTCAACTTGATTCTTTTATAGAGATGTGTTCTTGGGAAAGAATGCACAGACCCTTTGATAAAAATAGATTGGTCAATATTTCTACTGACAAGTTAACAGGTTTTGTTTTTAATCAGGTAGGCTCTTCGGATACTGTAGTACAGATGTCTTGTGTTTGATCAAGCCTTGGATGAATTTGATTAAAATTTCTGAACTTCTGACACTGAAGTCTGATTCTTAGAGAAGAAAGTGTCACAAACTTACATCCTCACAAGGGGAGATTCCTATGGGAAAGAGCAGGCAGGTTGGTGATCACTGCAAACTGAAACTAAAGGGCAACCACTCTTTGCCTGAGCCACTGGCAACCATGTGAGACCTACTATGGTCAGAGCCTCTGATTTTCAAGAGGAGATATATATCCAGGTTTTCATGAGAATAATCCTGATATTTAAATATTGGTACACCCACCCTACAATAATCAGTAAACAGTTGGAATAAACGCATCATGCATGGAAGCAGGACCTGGACCATGGGCAAGCAGAAGGAAGGGGATTTTGCACAAGCCTTTTTTTTTTTTTTAACAGGGGGCAGTCTTGATCAGAGCCCAGGAATCTTCTTCACTTAATGACCATTGTGCTTCTAATCTGAAACTGACCAAGTCTCATGAATTCAGGGGGAAATTGTATGGGGTTGTTAGCCCCCATCTTCCATCTTAGATAAGTCAGGAATAAATATTAAAATAAATTATTGTGGTAACAATTACAAATAATATTCTCTGCCCACACATCATAACTTTTTAACTGTATATTCACACATGCACACCTGGAGAGCACAATTTATCTCAAGGGATAAAAATCATTCCTCCTGTTTTGCCACTTTGAGTTACAAATCCTAAGACACAAAAAGCTGCAGGAATTTTTCCGAAGACAAAAACTCTCTCCAGACCATACCTTCACAACTAATATTTCTAGACCACCTGTAGTGTCGTCTTTGCATCACCACTGTAGAAGCAGATGTGTTATGTTGTTTCCTCAATAACTTGGATGGATGTTTTCAAAAGAAAGGTCTATGGCACTGCCATTGTAAAGCTCTTGGTTTCTCACTGTTTCCGGAAGCCTGCAGAGCTTCTCAGTGATCCTATCAGTTAACATCTCCGTGGGTGTGTGATCTTACTCATCTGTATAATCTGGAATAATGACTGTGCCTTCATGCCCTGCCTAGATCGATCATTGCCTCGTCTGGGTTTTCTGTCTCATTTGATGTTCAAACATTTTTTTTCTTTTTACTTTATGTATGATAAAAATATAAAGAAAAATTAACAGAATCAAAACCTTACCAAAAATCAAAAAATGAAGCAGAATGGGGAGATTCCTACATGACTCTTAATTCACTGATGAATCTCAGGGGCATTGGCTCGTTTCAACCTGCTGGTGATGAAACTTAGCTCATGAGGTTCTGTGTTCCTAAGACAGTGCAGGTAAAACTGGAGGAGCAAGCCAAAGTCAGGTGACCTACCTCCAGTCTCCTGGTCTACACAGAGCATGGCATGGAGGAGGGGGAAGAGGGAAGTGTGGGCTCAGAACCTCCCTCAGTCCCAATTTCTTTTGATCTGCCACAGTTAAAAAGCGAATGCACTATAGAGTGTGTTTTACACGGCATTTTTGCATTTCTTGCTCGTTTCCCTCTCTATCAACGCCTCTTTTTGTTCTTATGCAGTCAGTGTGGTCGGGCTCTTTTGACACTTGCCGTAAATTGAAGGCCCTGGAAGAGAACTCATGCTGAGATATTGGTAATTTTAGTGGTAATCGAGTGAGCTAATCACTGTATTTTAACAGTGTGGCATGGTGAATTACATAATTTAGTGGAATTATGCCTAACAGTCTTATCTCTGCCACTATTATTCTTAGAGGAGAGAGTGAGAGAGAGAGAGAGAGCACACTTGGGAGTAGCTCTTATTATCATGTTGAAAACTGGACCATGAAGGTAACTGTTTTCTCTGTCCGTGAAAGAACACATAATAAGAAAACCCTTGACCAAATGTTATCAAGCCAGTGAAGTAATGTCTTTGCTAAATGGTGTGCCCAGGGACAAATACAATGACACTTGAAAGCCCGATGTCATTTGGGTGCTAACATCAATCTTGGACTGCTTAACCCAGGTGACCTTGGAGTTTACCACCTGGTCCACCCCTGCATCCAAAGACCCAGCTTAGTGCACTCAGGACATATTTGTAAACAAATTCAAGAATGAACATAGCTCACAGGAGGAGAAAATTGTAGCAGGATCTTAGAGAAAGCCATGAGAATGGCTTCCCAGATAAAAAGTGACAGCTTCAGTCAGTGAACCTTTTTATACCCAAATCTGCATTTCAAAATATCTGTAAGCCAGGGAGATGATTCTACATGAAGTGCAATATCCATAGAAGTTAGGGCAAGGCCAGTGTTATTTTCACTTTGGGCTTTGGGCGGGAGACTCAATCTCCCTGAACATCTGACAATTCAAATGATGGTGGTTGCCCTACGTGAGGCTGTGCGTAGTAACTGATAGAAATGTGAAACATGACCAACACTCTGCATGCAGCTATTTCTTTTTCCTTCCACATCTTTATCTTTCAACATTTCTTTCTCTTTCTTCCAGTCCATGGATCGACGAAACATTTTCATAATTGAATATATCAAACCATGTGCTCCACTGCCTGCCCACCACCCATCCATCATGTGTCAGGTTCCTTAGACTCTCCATTGCCTCCTAAAGTAAGGAAAATATTACAGCATGTATAAGAGAATTCTTTGAGGATTGAATGAATTAATGTAAGTGTTTACAGGAGTACCAGGCATTAAGTAAAGACTGCATAAACCTCAGCTATAATTATTAAATACATAAACAATATTAAGAAAATGTGTTAAGATAACTTATAGTAATTTCAGACTGCCAACAACCAAGCTCTCGGAATCACCATATTTTATGTAAATGACTTGCTAGTTATAAGGTCTAGGAAGGAGCATAAAACTCATCTAACCAAAAGCATCTTTCTGATCATTATTATGGTAGAGTCTCCTTGGAATGATACAGGAGTTATCTAGTCATCTAAGCAACCAAGGCATTCAATTCCTAATCAACTACAAACATTCTTTATTGTGATGTAATTGACAGTATTATTTATTAGCGGGGTGAAAAGTCACCAAACCTCTCTGAACCTCTTTAAAATTGAAACATGTTACACGACATTAGATTGACAATGATAAGCAAATGGTGTAGCCCATACATAAGCCACCCATCCACTTCTGGTAACATAAATACTGATTTTATCACTATGCAGTCTGGTTTGGGTTCTCAACCTTGAAGAAGTCAGAAGTCCCTATTGTATAACTTTTCCACCAAATTCATGAGATTGGGGGCTTCCTGAGAACCCTTCACTTTATTAGTGCATTACAGCCCATAGCTAACCTCTTCCACCCTCTTTCCATTAGGAGTCATTGTTCTGGGTAAGTCAGGGTCTAGCCAGGAAAATAGAAATAAGTACAATAACAGAAGGAATTTAATCCAGGAGATTGGAGGTGCCATGATGGAAAATGTTGAGGAACCAGCAGGAGATGGGAACAACCTGAGGTTGGCAACAGCTGGAAGCTGGGGCCATCACAAGGCTGGAAGATCAAGGATTGTGTGAGACATGTGAGTCCAGGGATAGGAAATGGTCACCACACCTGGCTGGCAGGAACTGTGGGTGCAGATGAGCCAGAAGCCATGGCTGAGATGCAGCCATTCTCTTCTACTTACCTTCTCATCTCCTGTCTTTAGCTGAAGGTCAGGAGCCACTGATGTGGGACATGCACCTTTAGGGGCAGAAGACTGACTGGTGGTACAGAGCAAAACAGAGGGAGGGTGAGGAATGGGAGTGAGGGAGAGAAGAAACGGAGTTGGCAGGATTGCCCGCTGGCAGCTGCGATTCAGATCCAGCGCACGCTGCTGATCACCACTGAAGCCACACTTTGGAGACAAAAAACCCAATTCAGTAGATTGAGGTTCCCAGAATAGATTGAATGTGGGAATAAAATACATGTGGCAGCAGAGGGCTGTTGGGATTTCGTGCCTGATCTCTCAGTTCAAATTTGCATGGATGGGGGATAACTTATCATCAATGATTCTCAGCTTCAAGGCTTTAGCCAAAAATAAGGACAGCAAAAAAAATTCTCAGTTTATGCTTGATTACATTACAAATGTATAATTAAGATTCTGCAGTTCACTGGGAGAGACAGGGTAGGATGCTCGAGGGCATCAGCTATGGTGACCTAACCATATTCTCTCAGCCTTATTTTTTCCTGCAGCCCAATTTCATCATGAGATTGTCTTTAATATTTTGTACTACGATCCAGTGTTGATATGAGGTAGAATTTAGATATGTCCATAAATATGACGACTAAAAGGGCCGGGAGTGGTGGCGCACACTTGTAATCCCAGTACTTTGGGAGGCGGAGACCGGAGGATCCGGGTTCGCGCCCAGCCTCAGCTCTCTCTCTCTCTCTCTCTC
>PVJS01051333.1:0-14009 GCA_004027185.1 Glis glis
AGGAGAGGAGAGGAGAGGAGAGGAGAGGAGAGGAGGACCGCAACTCAGACCCTGGCAACACGCTGGTGCTGGCGGAGCTCCTACCACACGGCCCTGCCAGGACCAGCTTGACTGCCTGGCCACCAGAGGCCTGTGGCCTGCAGCTCCAGGACCTCCACCCTAGCGATCAGTGGGCAGGACCCACAGCCTAAAAGCAGAGCAGAAGCAGGTCTCAGAAGTCAGAGCCCTGGGGGCTAAGGACATTCTTCCTGGTAGCAGGAACCTTTAAATGGGGTTAAAAGGAACAGGGAGTGGTGGGCACACCTTTAATCCCAGTACTTGGGAGGCTGAGACCAGAGGATCACAGGTTTGAGGACAGCCTGGGCAATTTAGTGAGACTCTCAGCAACCTAGTGAGACCGTTTCAAAATAAAAAAAATAAAATAGGACTGGGTGTAACTCAGAGGTAAAACACCCCGTTTCACTCCTCAATACCAACAAAAGGGGGGTTAAAATGGCATCTTCACAGGTTGGTCCACCTAAGGACGAAAGAGACGTGAGAGAGCTTGACACCGGCTCCCACCGTACAGGCTGACAGCTGTTCTCGCAGCCCTCCCCCCCCACGAGCTGCCAAGGCACCTGCTGAGGCCTGGGCGGGCCAGGAGGCTGAGCCGTGCTGCCGTCTCGCTGACCTGATGCCCTGATGTGACACAAGACAGGACGTCAGCCCTTGGGTGGTGCCACAGTGGGGGACTAGGAGACCCTCAGGATGAGCCCCAACATGAGCTGCCACCAGAGGGAGCGACCCAACCTCTCCAGACCCGCGTCCTGGCCGTATCCAAGGGCACTGGGCAGCTATCGAGGGGAGGGCTGCGGGCGCTGCTGGACGGGTCTTACGGCCACCTTTGCACACACAACAAAGCTGCTCAGTCAGGCCACACCTCCAGTGGTCTGCCGTGCAGAAGACACCAGAACAGACAGTCACAACATTCAAAATTCCCCTCCCACCGCGATGTCCAGATGGATTCCAGGACTATAGGTAAATCCAGCCCACGCCTGCTGCCCACTTCTCCTGGAAGTTCACCCAACACCTGACTCTCCTTCCCGTGACTTACACCCATGAGGGGCCATGCAACTTATAAGCAGCTCAATTTGCATCCTCCAAGTGGCTGTCAAGGCACTGAACACCTCGTGGCTTCTCTGCAGTTTCTCATCCTTTGCGAGTACACGTGGTCACCACGCGTGGGTACAAGGTAGCTGGTGCACCTCAACGTGCTGGCTGAGGTCCTCTTACAGATGCTAGAACAAGCTGAGCAGGGCCCAGAGCAGGCAAGAGCCTGGAGGCAGGTCTACCCTTAGAGAGGGATGAGCACTGTGCTTGTGTCCTGCAGGCGGGGCCTGGTCCTCATCAGAGGAGGGACAGCACAGCAGGAACCCTGAGGTAAGGCCTCCATCACTTCCAAAGGGGACACTGATGCTGCCTGTGAACTCGGCCCACAGCTCTGTGAGCCTCAAGACACACAGGCACAGGCAGGCTCCAAGACAACAAGCAGGACCAGACCCTGGACGTTGGAGACTCAAGCTGCTCACCACCATCAGCAGGAGGGAGCGGAGTCGAGCCCAGTCGCCTGCCGCCTGCAGAAGCAAGCCCACGCCAGCGTCGCTGTTCTCCCAGAGGACAGAAGAGAATCCACAGCTCCTACCATGTGAGGGACACAGGATCCAAGAAGCAACCCATAATTACTAGACCGATAAAGAAACAAAACCCGACCCAGGAGAGGAGGAAGAACCGGTGGAGACCAGGCACAAGGCGGGTCCTCTGCTAGAATTAGAGGCCAGGCTTGCCAAGCTGCCTTCTAGAAGAGGCTCGGGAGGCTAGGAAACACACTGGTGCTAAGCCAGGGTTCCAGGGAAGAAGCAGAAATGGTCAACGGGAGTTTCAGAACTAGAAAATGCTACTCTTGAACTAAAAATGCCACTGGATGGGCTCACCGGCAGTGTGGCAGTGACAGAAGCCCCGGTGACCTCCAGGCCTGCACTTCCAGCGTCCTATTTATTACTGCTAGGTGTCAGCATTCTCCCACGTTTGACATTTGACGGAAATGCCCGATGAGACCGGGGAGGGAGCTGTTTCTCCTCCCACAGGTGAATCTCTCCTGCTCTGCCTGATCTTTCTAGACGATGGTGCTGTAGGAGCGGCTCCACGTCCCCAGGTTTGCAGATTTGCTGTGCCTCAGGAAGAGACCTGAGGAGGTAACAATTTCTTTCTAGTAACTCTACTGATGTGATTCCGCAATGCCCCCTTCTCACTGCCAGTCTGGTGCCACGGTCTGAAGCACAGAAGAAACGCAAGCCAAGCCTTGGCGGGTGAGCAAGTCGCGCTCGGTTTGTTGCCATCCTAGAGCCCGCTAGAGCAGCTAGCTACCGCAAGTTAGGGTTTGTAAGCATTAAAGGAACCGACACCAACAAACCATTTACCCCTAGAAACGAACCAACGCAGGCACATGGCTCCTGGGACCTGGATCCAAGCACCCCAGCCCAGGGCACACACAGGGCCTCGTGCTCTGGCAACACAGACAGTGAGGGCCAATCCTCACGTGACATCGTTTCTCCAATGAGAGCTTTTGCAGACCAGCTTCCGAAAAATAGACTTAGAGTCAAAAATAAGAAAATACAATGCAGATGTGAAAATGTACTAGTACGTACAGCTATATAACAGGTAAGAAAACAGTCACTGTAAAGGCAAAAGCCAGAAAGGCAGCGTGTGTGTTGGTAACAGGTGCCAGAAACAAGCACCAAGAGACACCGCTACCGGGCGCTCACGACAGGAGGAGACAGATGTCCCTGGGCTCTACTGAGTCCAGGTCTCCAGACAGAGCATGCAGGAAGCTGTGCTCACATGCACGCCATGTCTAGGACAGGAATGCTCTGGACTACTGGGCGCTGGGGCAGCCGAGGTGCTGGTGCAGTCTGGGACACACCATACTGAGACCTGCTGCCAGGGAGGGGAGGCTGCGGGCACCCCCCCCAGGCCACTCCAGGGACATCAGGGGACTACCCTGAGAGGCAGGAGCAGGGCCAGGAGACCAGGGTACAGGGGCCAGACCCAAGTCAAGGTCATCTCTAAAGAGTGAGGCACTGACATTAATGGGTGATTTAATTAAAATGAGATGGACTGCTACAGAGTTGTTTCCTACAGACTTTAAACAAAGACATCAGCTCAGCTCTAACAGGAGATGCTTGTCAGCTGCCTTCCCTACAAACAGAGCTCTGCGAGGCTGGGGTCATGCGTGTTCCCTGAAGACTATTTTAATCTACGCCTGGTTCCCTGGCAAACTGCCCCAAATCTAAGTCTGTACAAAGAAGCGTACCATACATGTGACTGTCATGCAAGTGTGGAGGGGAGGGAGGAAGAGGAAAGAGACTGGAGCGCTGACCCGGGCTGTGGCCCTGTCAATGGAGAACAAACCTGCCACCTGAGCAGGGCGCGGTGCTGCTCGCTGGAGGGGTTAAGAAGAAAGACCCTCGCCAGGCGTGGTGGCGCATGTCTGTGATCTCAGTACTTGGGAGGCTGAGACAGGAGGACTGCAGGTTCAGAACCAGCCTCATCAACTTAGCGAGACCCTGTTTCCAAATAAAAAATAAAATTGGCCTGGGGTGTAGCTCGGAGGTAGAATGCCCCTGGGTTCAATCCCCAGTAGCAAAAAAAAAAAAAAAAAGAGAGAGAGAGAGAGAGAGAGAGAGACCCTGTGGGACCCGGTTTCTGAGGGAAGAGGCAAGGGCAGAGGACTGGGCGGGAGATACCTGCCTCTGCCCATCCTGAGCCACCAGAAACCTGGCCATGTGCATGTGCATATTTTTTTTTTTTGATTCATCAGTGAGATTGGCAAAATTACACCTGAAAATATGAATTATAAAGCAAAAAGAAAGCAGAAAAAGGAGAGAAGTCTACGGAATACCATCATCAAAAGTGCAGGAAAAAGCCGGGCGTGGTGACACAAGCCTATAATCCCAGTACTTGTGAGGCTGACACAGGAGGATAGGAAGTTCCAGGCCAGTTTCAAAATAAAAAAATAATAAAATGGGGCTGGAGATATATAGCTCAGAAGTAGAACGCCTCTGGTTTCAATCTCCACTACCACCAAAAAAAAAAAAAAAAAAAAGTGCAGGAAAGCTGGGTGTGGTGGTGCACTCTGTAATCCTAGTACTTGGGAGGCTGAGACAGGAGGATCCCAGGTTTGCAGCCAGCCTCAGCAACTTAGAGAGGCCCTGTTTCCAAGTAAAAAGTAAAATAGGGCTGCGGGTATAGCTTGGAGGTAGACCACCCCTGGGTTCAACTCCAGCATCATACACACACACACGCGCACACACACACGCAGGAACACAGACAAGAAACATTAAACAAACATCCAGAGAAGCTGGGAACAGCAGGCCAGAGCACGCCGCGCCCAGACCCACACGCCACCACGTGGGAGGCACCTCGGCAGCTTGGCAGCTGTGGGCTGCTGTGCTCACCCGGAACAAAACCCCAAGCGCCCCCAGGGAGTCCTCTGTGCAGGAAACCCAGGAAAAGGAAGGGAGGCCAGAAGCAGGAGCCCCCCTCTGGGGAGAGACAGAGGACAGGGCCAGGAGCAAGGCTCAGCACAGCCGGGACGCGCAGGGCTCACATCAGCCCCTCAGCCCTGGAGGGAGAAGACGGGTTATTCAACACATGGCACCGGGACAAAGGGACTGTCATCTGGAAAGTATCAAACCAGCTTTGTACCTTACACCAAATAAATTCCAGATGGATGGGGCTCATGTAAAAAAGGAAACCACACGAGCCCTGGACCAGAAGACACTACAAGGGATCGACTTTGTAACCTGTGTTGCATTATGGGTAACAATCAGGATCCATGCATATGTATAATAATATGCATAATGCATAACAATCATAATATATAATGAATCTCTACTTGTGCCACAAACCCCAGGTCATGCAAAAAATGATTCATAAACATGACATTAAAAGTCTGCATGGCAAAGTCAAAAGGCAAGATAAAAACCTGGAAGACAAGTATTCCCACTAAGGACGATGCTCTGAATCTTAAAGGGCTTCCAAAACATGAAGACCTGGCCGCAGCTGGCAAAGACCCAAGAAGCGGTCACCTGGAACACTGCTGCGGCCTCCTGAGAGCCATGGAGCGGGTCCTCTGGCCGGCCAGCGGGCTCGGAGGCAGCGCTCCCCACAGCAGGGACAGCAAGCAGGAACACACAGGCCTTGTGACGGACTCCGCCCCCAAAGCTCCATCCACGGGCATCTGTAGGTGCTCAGCTCAGTGTGAAAGGCCACGCCTGCCACCCGTCACACGTAGGTGCCGCGTTCGTGGTACATAAATGACATGGCACTGTTTATCAGTGACATGGGAACCGAGTGTCCATCGACAGGACCCATTCAGGCACACGTTCCCACAGGGCAGCCACATGGCAGAAGGGGGACACTGCTGCGGACTGACCACAACCCTCGTTAAGACAGTCGGCCGACACCACAAGAAGAAACCAAGGGACAGAGGTGCACGTAGAGGACACCGTCTCCTCCGTGCAAGTGCGCAGCCTGCCTACACAGCGCTGTGTTATCTGCACAGAGGGGACTAGACGCTGGGGAGAGCACAGGAACCTCATTCTGTAAGTGAGAAATTATAAAGTCACCCATGCTCAGGGATGGGACAGAATACCGCCTGACCCCAGAACGCCCAGGTGTCCTTCCCGACTGTCCCTTCTCCCACTAGCCTCTTGTACCTTTCCAACGTCTTACCTCTCTCTATATATATATATGTATATATTTTTTTGGTACCAGGGATTGAACCCAGGGACATTCTACCTCTGGGCTACACCCCCAGTCCTATTTTTATTCTTTATTTTGAAACAGGGTCTCACTAAGTTGCGGAGGGCCTCACTAAGTAGCTGAGGCTGGCTGCGAACCTGGAACCTCCAGTCTCAGCCTCCCAAGTACTGGGATTACAAGTGTGAGCCACCACTCCCGGCTTTCAATGTATTATCTACTTAAACTTTTCCTTAATTTAAGAGACTACTGAATTTCCTTTAATAAAAATTCTTTCAGTTGAAGAGATTAAAGACCAAGGGAAGCTGGGCGTGGTGGCGCACGCTTGTAATCCCAGTATTTGGGAGGCGGAGACTGGAGGATCCAGGTTCGCCGCCAGCCTCAGATACTTAGGCTCCGCAACTTAGTGAGACCCTGTTTCAAAATAAAGAATAAAAAATAGGGCTGGGGGTGTAGCCCGGAGGTAGAATGCCCCGGGTTCAATCCCCAGTAACACCAAAACAAAGACCAAGGGGAAGCCGGGTGTGGTGGCACATGCCTGTAATCCCAATACTTGGGAGACCAAGACAGGAGGATCGCAGGTTCAAGGGCAGCCTCAGTAATGTAGTCAGACTCTCCGCAACTTACCAAGACCCTGTTCCAGAATAAAAAATAAAAGTAGGATTGGGGATGTAGCTCGGAGGTAGAATGCCCCTGGGTTCAATCTCCAGTACCAAAAAAAAAAGGCCAAGGAGAGGTCCTGGAGGCTGGGAACCACTGCAGGTCAGGACTGGAGGCAGCACTGGATCCACATCCAGGCTGCTAGGAAGAGTGCGTGTCAGGAGCCAATAGGTACACGCAACGTCTACAGCGGTAACACACTTACACAGGAGTGAGAAGAAGTGCAAGAAACACACCGCCTCCCTGGAAGCAGGAGGGAAGGCGCTCTGCAGGGGAGGATGCGGCCAGCAGAGGTGGGCAGTGTCAAAGCAAGGGTCTGCTTTGTTAAAAAAAGGCCAGAGAACCATGGACCTATTTATGGGACAAAAAGAAAAACAGTACAGGTCAAAGACTGGTGACGGGGAGGAGGGGACAGGAAATGGTGAAGTTCAGGCATCTGACCTCACAAGGTCCCTGAGGAAACGGACAGGACCCACACAGAGGCGAAGGGCTAGCCTCAGCCCAGGAGTCGGAAGAGAAATCAAGGCGGGCAGGGGTCTGCAGAAGACGCTTCAGGCCTGGGAGTTTTCTGGGGGCTGTAAAATGCCCGAGGACCCAGAGCAAGCCCGGCAGGCCAGTGTGCCGCGGCGGGGCGCCTGTGCACCTCCGCTCCCGCAGGCTCTGTACGCTGCACTCACCCTTCCTGCCCAAGCCACAGCTGCCCAGAGCTGCTAGAATATTGATTACTGGAAAGACATGCCGTCTTGCCTTTGTCCCTTCCTCGCTTTCAATAACTTCAGATCGGCCAGGCGTGGTGGCGCATGCCTGCAATCCTGATACTTGGGAGGCCAAGACAGGAGGATCGCAGGTTCAAGACCAGCCTCAGCAACTTGTGGTGCCCTCCACAACTTAGTGAGACCCTGTTTCAAATTAAAATATAAAATAGGGCTGGGGGTGTAGTTCAGAATGCCCCTGGGTTCAATCCCCAGTACCACTAAATAAATAAATAACTTCAGCTCTTTTAACCCAGAACAAAACAGAAACTGCTAAGAATTTACCTAATTTTTTAAATTCTTGATTCTCTCTCTCTCTCTCTCTCTCTCTTTTTTTTTTTTTGGTGGTATTAGGGGTGGAACCCAGGAGATATCTACCACCCTCAGCCCTTTTTATTATGAAACAAGGTCTCGGTAAGTTGCTGAGGGCCTCGCTGAGTTGCTGAGGTCGGCCAGAAACCTGTGATCCTCCTGTCTCAGCCTCCAAGTACTGGAATTACAGGTATGCACCACCATGCCTAGCTTCTCTTTACTTTTTTCTTTTTTTTTTGCGGTAATGGGGATTGAACCCAGGGGCGTTCTACATCTGAGCTACACCCCCAGCCCTATTTTTTATCCTTTATTTTGAAACCAAGTCTCACGAAGTTGCGGAGGGTCTCACTAAGTAGCTGAGGCTGGCCTCGAACCCTGATCCTCCAGTCTCCGCCTCCCAAGTACTGGGATTACAAGCGTGCGCCACCACGCCCGGCCCTTCTCTTTACTTTTGATAAGCCATGTTGTATAATATGTCAGGTCTCTCCACAGTCAAAACATCCAAGAGACTAGAGAAAAATCTTCATGAAAGTAATTCCTGAGCCACTCCAGTCAAGGCTAAAGTCCAAAAATCAGAGCTCCCTAGTGACCTCACCTGTGGCTGCAGCAACAGTCCCCCTCAAGCCAGTGAGGCCCTGTGGCGCCAGCCCCGGTCCCCTGTGAGAAGGGTCTTTTTCTAAAATCTAATCCTGTCAAAGGGGGTGGGGGAGATACTAAGGAAAAAGTTATTTCTCCTAGGTATAACAAAAATTTAGTTTGATCTACGTGCAGTCTCTAAGGAGTCAACAGTCAGCCCAACAACGCGCACACACACCGCGCAGTCTGTGTCCCTCCAGCAGCTTCCCTTCAAAGCTGTAAAACTCATGCGCACAGCCGGGCGTGGTGTAATCCCAGTACTTGGAAGGCGGAGACCGGAGGATCCGGGTTCGCGGCCAGCCTCAGCTCTCTCTCGCTCTCTCTCTCTCTCTCTCTCTCCCCCGTCTCTCTCTCTCTCTCTCTTAGTGAGGCCCTCCGCAACTTCGTGAGACCCGATCTCAAAATAAAGTATAAAAAAAAATAGGGCCGGGGGCGTAGCGCGGAGATAGAACACCCCTGCGTTCAGTCCCCTGTACCGAGAAAAAAAAAAAAAACCTCATGCGCAAATGTGTTGGCAGGTAAATGAAATACCAAGTCAACAGGACCAAGGGACGACAGGCATAATGAAGCCCAAGAAAGCAGGGGCTTCAAACCCCGCAGCAACGAGACAAATGCTGAGCACACTCCTGTCATCCCAGGACTTGGGAGGCGGAGGCAGGAGGACTGCAGGTTCAAGGCTAGCCTCAGCAACTTAGCAAGACCCTATCTCAAAATGTAGCTCAGCCAGAGTGCCGCTGCAGACGAGCAGGCTTTGTTGTCAGTGGACACACCTCCAAGGGTGACCGGTGCCCACGTCACAAGCTCTGCGGAAACAGGAGGCTGTTTAGACCTGCAAGGAAACCCCAGCGTGGGTGCCCCTCCTAGAGAACACGGCCTGAGCTCGGCGGCGGGGCGGTCCCAGCGCTCCTCAGGCTCCGGTGGCAGGTGGCAACGTGAACGCCGCAGACCAAGTCCACTCTCGTGGAATGCTGGGTGGTTTTTGGCTGCCACAGACAGGGCTCAGGGTCAAAGGGAAGCCACTCACAGCTCACATGACAGCCAAAGGACAGAGCGCGCTTCACCTTTGAACCGCAACACTTTCAACCGCTCAGGAGAAGCAGGGAAGCGCAGGCTCTGGGGCCTTGGGCGAGAGGTTACTAGCAGGCTTATTTACGGTATCTGTGTAAATCCAAAGCTTCTACACTGCTCACCCCAGGGCACACGTGGTAAAAACCACAGAGGGTATACACCCAAAGAAGACCCCCCCTTGCACCAAGCACTCTGAAAATATCATTTCAGCACCCGCTTTAAAAAAAGTGGCGGTTCAGTTACTGCCCACACCGGAGGCCCATCCTCCTCACCACAGCACGAACAACCAAGACCAACACTTCGGCCGGTCTCCATCTCCCCATCTCCTGCGGCGTGCACTCGGCCACGCCTCCCTGCAGTGCTGAGAGGCTGGGACCTCTGTCCGGCAGCCTGCCAGGCAGGAGTCAATCGCCAAAACGAGGTTCCTCAGGAACCTGTGCTCCCTTTGTGGAGTGCTAGGCATGAGGAAGCTAGCCACGAGGAAAAAGACCTAAAAACAAGCATTTAGAAACAGTCCGAATGTCTATCTACTGAAGAGTGAATACGCAAAGCATGTGTGTGTACATCCAAAGAATGGACTATTATTCAGCCATAAAAAGGGATGAAGTACTGACACATGCCACAATGGAAACGAGCCTCAGGCATGAGGTTGTCAAAGAAGCCAGTCACAAAAGGGAAAATATACATAGAACTGCACTGATATGAAATGACCAGAAAAGATAAATCCGGAGACAGAAAACAGTGGTTGTCAGGGGATGGGGCGCGGGAGAAAGGAAGCGACTGCTCACAGGTGCTGGGGTTTTTTAGAGGGCGATGCATGTTACGGAAAGTCAGAGAGCGGTAATGCGGGGTGAACCTATGGCATGGGAATTCCACCTGATACCACAGCACACTACCACTGACACAGAAGTTTACAAAAGTCTTATTTTAAACGTGTTCCAAAACTATGGCTTTGTACTTAAATAAAACGAAAAGTCAGGCAGTGAATCTAAACCCAGCATCCTCCACAGACCGCACAGACACCCGGAACATCCTGCCCGAGCCATCGGTAAGTCAGGGGCACTCAGCAGACACTGAGCACTGTAAACTACTCCCTCTACCACATTTCACTACCATGAAAACTTCCCTTTCTGAAAGTAAAGTGTGTCTGTTTAGTACTCCCCACAGTGTGTGTGTGTGTGTGTGTGTGTGTGTGTGTGTGTTTTTTTTACTAGGGAATGTGGTACCAGGGGCTACCTCCAAGCTCCACCCCCAGCCCTTTTTATTGTTTTGAAATAGGGTCTCCGTTTGGTTGCTAAGAGTCTGGCTATATTGCTGAGGCTGTCCTCGAACCTGTGGTCCTCCTGTCTCAGCCTTCTATGGACGGGGATTACAGGTGTGTTCCACCTCGCCCAGGTCTCCCCACACTTTTCAACTTCTAGAAGTCCTTGAAACACTAAGAATTTGTAAATAAGAACACAGGGAAGGTTTGGAGAAGCAACTGCAAATAATGAGCATCCCAGAAAACATAGTTAAAAGAAATAAAAACCTAAATAGGACAAAGAATCTTAAAAGCAACTCACATCTTTATCTCTAAAAGAAAAAACACAGGCTCTAAGCTCAAAGAGTTCCAGACAAAACACAACAGCTTACAACAGGCACGCAAATAGAGCTTAACGGGACAGCCTGGGGGTGCACCCGATGGGGATGTAGAGGCGCTGGGACAGCAGCACTCCAGTGCCCGCTCCAGGCAGCAAAGGGTTTGTCGGCGTCACGGCAGGAAGTCCAGGAAGGCAGGTTGACAGGACAGCAGCAGGGACCGCATCTGTTTTGACAGTGGTAAACCATGGCCCCTCACTCATTACAGTAACCCTCACTACTAAGGGTCAAGTAGGATTGATTCCCCAACCTTTCAAAGACGAACAAAAAACTACCAGGTCCGAGGAACTACTGAAAAAGTGTAGAAAACACGAACACTCGCATCAAGACAAATACGCCAGGGATGCGAAGCGGCACTGGCACCGTGGTAAGAAGGCACCGTGGTAAGAATGCACGGGACCGCCAGACAGCGGGCAGGGACTAGCACCCCGGGAGCATCTGCAGCGGGCAGACACCCCACACCCCACCCGGCAGGGGCCGGGCCTCCTGGTGTGACCTCCAAGGTCACAGGAGCTGGTCTCTTCAGGCCTCCAAGGTGGGAGGGGGTGGGGGGAACAGACCAGCCCCTTCCTCTCATCAAAGGAAGGCTGCTAGCCAGGGGCTCCCTCGTAAAAGACAGTCTTGTTCTAGGTCTACTTCACTGTCCTACAGAAATAACAATGACCACCTCCTGCAAAAAGCAAGGCATCGGCACACAGGCTCAGAGCGGGAGCAGGTGAGCGTCCCCTCATGGGGCGCAGCTGCAGCCGCAAGAAGGCCAGCGTCCACACAGGAGCCGCCATACCCGGCTGCGCTCACGGACAAGTGACAATCCACTGCACAGCTGCATTTCCTGGGCCCTGCTTCTCCTCTGGTTTTCTTTTCTTTTTTTTCCCCCTGGTACTGAGGCTTGAAACCAGAGACATTACCCCTGAGCCACACCCCAGCCCTTTTATTTATTTATTTCAAAACAGGGTCTCACTACGTTCCTGAGGGTCTTGCTAAGCTGCTGAGACTGACCTTACACCTGCAATCCTCCTGTCTCAGTCTCCCAGGTTCTGGGCTTACGGGTGTGCACCACTGCGCCCGGCTTTCTCCTCTGTTTATAGCTGGAACAGTATTTTCCTGCCCAGCAAACATCACGGAATCTAGAGTAGAAACTTAAAACCACAGTCTCCGGTGAAAATGTCACCAAAACGATAAGACACCTTAAAAACCAATCTCTGCACCACAACCACTTCTTAGAGGAAGACATTAAAAAGGAAAAGCCACAACCTAGGGTTCAAAGAAACCTTAAAAAAAAGGAAACAACCAACTGCTAGCTAACGGGACAGTTTTCTCAGCCACTCCATAAAGGCGGAGTGGGATCAGAGTTCTAACTTCAAAGACCTCAGACACTGCAAAGAGGCACCTGGAGAGGGCCCAGACTGCACCCTCCACCTTCCAAAGAAACCCGGCATGCAATCTCAGGTCTTTTCTCTTGCAGCAAAATTTTGGCACTGGGATCCAGTGAAAATGGCGTGAGCCCCAAACGTTTCTTGTTGACATACTTTTGAAACATTAAGACAGAAGTTAGCATTTCTAGGTGGATGACCATGCTGCCCTTCCTGTCCAGTGTGGAGCCTGGAGATCCGTAAGTTCACTTAATACCCGTGCCTGCCCTGGTGGGCCTGGGTTTCCTCTCCAGGGAAAGGCGGGTCACCAACAGTAACTGTTGTGCAGGCAGGAGCAGAGGTTCCAGAAATTTCTGTTACAATAGCCTGGCCCTTAAGGCAATCAGACACAGACATCCACAGCACCCACGCAAACAGTTCACAAATACACGCGTACGGACAGTACTCCTAGTATGGACGGCCGGCGCGCAGACCTGCCACAACCTGCGCGCAGGCCCGCTACCCGGCTTGGACACCTGTGCCGGGCAGGCCTGGCGGCAGGGGCAGGGCCCCACCGCGAGCGACCGAGGTTCTACTGCCTTCTCCGCTACACCTCGCCCTGACCTCTAGCAAGGCCCAAACTCCTTCCTTTTCTAGTAATAAACACCAGATTTGGAGAAACCCAGGCGACACAATGTTTAACTGTTATCTGTTACCCAAGAGCCCGATTAAAGGGACAAAGGCTTATCGCGTTTCCAGCCTACCGAGGTGGAAACAGGACACACAAAGGGCCGCGAACTCTGACCGCAGGCGTCCCTTGTCCCCAGCCCGGGCCACCAACCCCACGGGGTCGCGGGTGAGCCACAAAGGCTTGGGACGCGGGCTTGGGGCCGGGGGAGAAGGCTCGGGGTGCAGACTCGGGGGTGCACGTGAGGGCTGGGGTGCAGACTTGAGATTCCGGGTGCAGGCGTGGGGTGGGGGCTTGGGACTTAGGGTGCAGCCTTGGGGGCCTGGGGCGAGGGCTGAGGCTCCAGCCAGAGGATACGGACTAGCGGCTTGGAGCGCAGATTCAGGGGTCGGCGGGGGGTTGGGGCCTGGGGAGGAGACATGGCACACGGGGTGCAGAATGGGGCGCCCCTCCCCCGCGCGGGCGCGGACGCACACGCACCTTGTGGCAGGCCGGGCAGGTGGGCAGCACGCCGCCGGGCCCAGGCGCGCTCTTGCCTCCCGGGCCGGGGCCACCGCCGCCGCCGCCGCCGTTCAGGCTGCTCTGGATCTGCGTGAGCTCCTGGCGCAGCACCTGCTTCTGGTGGAAACTGAAGGCCGGGTGGTTGGAGGCCATGGTGAAGAGCAGCAGGAACTCATCGCCCGTGCGGCCCTCGTTGAGCTGCAGTCCGTAGTTGTGGATGATGGAGTCGATGTGCGTGAGCGTGCGGTAGAGCACGCCCGCCGCCTCCCGCTGCTCCGAGCCCAGCAGCGCCAGCGACACGAGCAGCTTGCTGCGCACCACCTCGTCCGTCAGGTTGGTGAGGCTGCCCAGGTCGGCCGGGTTGTTGGCCTTGATCTCCGAGTCGCGCAGCGAGTGGTAGTCCTTGCGCGCCAGGTCCTCGAGGCACGAGCCGAGGAAGCGCAGCTCCAGCGGGATGCACAGGTCCAGCAGGCCGCACAGGAACTCCACGCGCTGCGGCGACGGCAGCTCCGAGAACCAGCGGTACACGCCGTCCCTCTGCAGCGGGCAGCGCTTCTCCACCATGCTGCCGCCCGCGCCGCGCCGAGACCGGGGCCCGGGGGC
>PVJS01051334.1:0-14009 GCA_004027185.1 Glis glis
CCTCCCCAATTCCCACCCTCCCTGTCTCCCCCCTCCCTCCTTCCCATTTTCAGCATAGTGGTTGACTTTGTTATTTTTGTGTATGTCCATCCTGTGCACCAGTTTCTTTCCCTCTCCTTCCCTCCCTTCTCCCCCAGTTAGTTCACCTTCTTCGCTCATCTGAGGTTTTCTCTCTTTGTCTGGAGTCCCTCCTGTGTGGGGTCATGGCTCATGCTTCCATGACCTCAGCACTGGGGTAATCCGGGGTGGGGCTGGGGGCTCATCTGCTCCACGTCCCCAGTGCCAGGGTGACAGGTTCTCCAGGGGCGGGGCCAAGGGCTCACCCACCCTACGTCCCCAGCACTGGGGGGTCCTCCATGGGCAGGGCCAAGAGCTCACCCACCCCGCGTCCCCAGAGCCGGGGTGAGTGGTTCTCCGGGAGCGAGGCCAAGGGCTTGCCCACTCCGCATCCCCAGCACCTGGGGGTCTCCAGGGGTGGGGCCAAGGGCACCCACCCCGCGTCCCCAGCGCTGGGGGGGTGGGGTTCTCCAGGGGTGGGGCTGAGGGCTCACCCGCCCCATGTCCCCAGCACCGGGATGAGTGGTTCTCCGGGGGCAGGGCCAAGGGCTTGCCCGCCCCGCGTCCCCGGTGCTGGGGGTTCTCCAGGGGAGGGGCCGAGGGCTTGCCCACCTCACATCCCCAGCGCTGGGGGGTGGGGTTCTCTGGGGGCTGGACCAAGGGCTCACCCACCTGGCATCCCCAGTGCTGGGGGTCTCCGAGGGCGGGGCTAAGGGCTCACCAGCCCCGCGTCCCCAGCACAGGGGGGAGGGGTTCTCTGGGGGAGGGGCCGAGGGTTCGCCTGCCCCAGATCCCCAGCACTGGGGTGAGGGGTTCTCTGGAGGCGGGGCCAAGGGCTCGCCCACCCCGCATTCCCAGCACCAGGGGGGGAGTCTCTGGTGGCAGGGCCAAGGGCTCGCCCGCCTTATGTCCCCAGCACCAGGGGGAGGGGTTCTCTGGGGGCAGGGCCAAGGGCTTGCCCACCCCGCATCCCTAGCACTGGGGGGAGGGGTTCTCTGGGGGCGGGGCCTCAGGTTTGCCCGCCTCTCGTCCCCAATGCAGTGGTCTCCGGGGGCAGGGTCGAGGGTTCGGCTGACCTGCCCGTGTTCTCAGTGCTGGACCACTGGGGTGGGGCCATGTCTCATCTACCTATGTCCTCAGTTCTGGGGTGTTCCAGGACAGTGTTGGGCTGCTCATGGGGGGCCATGGCTCGCCAGTTCATGTTCTCAGCATTGGGTTGCTCCTGTTATGGCCACCTCTTCTTTGTCTCTCCTCATTGCACTCATTGCGGGAGCAGAGGCTCACAGCCCACCCCTTGAAACCATCGTCGTTGTAGGTGTGGGTCTGGATTGACTTGGGCTTCATCATCTTCCAGAGTTGATCAGTTTCAATGGTGGTCTATAGTCACTGGTTTCACAAGGATCTGCTGTCTCTCTGCTGTTGGTCTCTGGGAGTTGTGGTGTAGGCATGGCCCCGCATATATGGCGCCTTCGTCTCTGCTCTCCACTTACCAGGAGAAATGCGTGGAATTCTGTTTAGCCCCCCAACTCTGTCTGCCGCCTCGCACTCCGCTGCTCCTCAGCTCTCTTTGTTTTGTTGAGTTTTGTCTGCCCCACTTTTCTTGTTAAGAAGCAGTCTTCCCGCTGGCTGAGTTCCGAGTTTCAGAGTGCTGGCGACACGCTGCCTACCTTTATCTCACTCACCCGTGTTCTCGTTGGGCGGTTCTGGGGGCCATGCCATGTCCATCCTTGTCCTCAGTGCTGTGGTGTTCTGCGCCGGTGCTAGGCTACTCCAGGGGGGCCATGTTTCATCCGCTCATTTTCTCGGTGTTGGGCTGCTCCTCTGCCTGGCCGCCTCATCTATGTCTCTCCGCGTAGCTTTCTTTGTGTGTTTGTGTGTGTGTGGGGGGGGGTAATGGGTGTTGAACCCAAGGGCATTTTACCTCTGAGATTCCCCAGAGCCCTATTTTATTTGTTTATTTTTATTTGGAAACAGAGTCTAAGTTACAGAGGGCCTCTCTAAGTTGCTGAGGCTGGCTACGAACCTGTAATCCTCTTGTCTCAGCCTCCCAAATCCTGGGATTATAGGTATGTGCCACCACACTGGCTTTCTTTTATGATCATTCTTATTTATTTATTAATTATTATTATTGTTATTATTATTATTTTACCCAATCTCTTCAAACAGCTTGTCCAGTGGACTCTATTCTATCTTGGGCCAAATGAAGCAAAGAAAGGGAAGAACCCAAGATTTGGAGTTTGGAAAAAAAAAACTGAAGGTCTTTGAGGCTTTGCCTTCAGCACTTAGCCACTTTGAATCTCAATTTCCTTATCTCCACAATGGGAACAAGCATATTTGCCTTGTTTGTCAGGAGGGTTAGGCTAGTTTTCTTTTTTTGCAAAAAACAAAATTCAAATAAAAGAAATCTTTATTGCAATAAGTTAATCCAGTCTGAGAAAACACATGTCAGCTGGTTAGGACAATAAGAACCTCCCCCACATTACCCAGGTGTCCCCGTGAGCTGCTCTCTGCTGCTATACCCCAGATTGCCATCTTGGTCATGACCAACTCCAGATCTTCCTTCTTGATGCTGGTCTTTCCAGTTCCTTCTGCAGCTCCTGTTTGGCTGTCTGCTCCTGGGACCCTCTCTTGCCAGTGAAGGACATGGCTGTCTCAGATTGGAACTCTGAGTCTCCTTTCCCTGTGCATGGTGACCCAGTTCCACTGCCTGGCTCTCATGCTCCCGTGCCTTCTAGGGAGGCCGCACTGGGCCGCTAGTCTCGCCTCCAAGAAAAGAGCTGGCTGCAGGAGGACGGAAGAGTCACACTACCTCCATTCCAGCAGCCCCAAATATTAAATATTAAAAATTGAGCCGGGTATGGTGGCACACGCTTGTAATCCCAGTACTTGGGAGGCTGAGACAGGAGGATCGCAGGTTCGCAGTCAGCCTCAGCTACTTAGTGAGGCCTCCGCAACTTAGTGAGACCCTGTTTCAAAATAAAGAATAAAAAAATAGGGCTGGGTGTGTAGCCCAGAGGTAGAATGCCCCTGGGTTCCATCCGCAGTACCGCGAACAAAAAACTTAGGAGGGAGCCACTGGTGCAGAAAGAACCCACGAGAATCAGAAGTCTGCTTCCTTACAGGCGTGGGGCTTTTTGGGGGTTGGGAAGGTGAGGAGGGCAGATGCAGTCAAGTATTCCCCTGATTGGTAGGCTTGGCACCAGGCCAGATTTGGCAAATTTATGGGCTGGGGGCAGAAGGATGGTTAGGGGTTTCTCCCTGCTTTTGCCATTTCTTTGGGTTTCTTTGTTCTCTGTCTCCTCTGGCAAGGCCTCAGGCTAAACCTCACAGTGCCCACAAGTAACAAACAAACACACAAAAACCAACCTTTTGTCTCATTTTGCTATTTTCCTCTGTAGCAAAACTTCTTGAATGACTTGTCGCTCTTTCCTGCTCTCGTTCTTCTCATTGCGCTCTCTACTGGATTTGTTTCATTCAGGCTTTCTCTATTCCCAACCACTCTTGCCAAGGGCCCCATGATCTCCCTGTGGCTAAAACCGATCATCATGTCTCATGACTCATCTTACACTTGATCACCAGCATTTGATCCAGTTGATCACTCCCTCCTTCTCCGAACACTTTCATGCGCTTGGCTTTCTGGATACAACTTTCTCTTTGTTTTCCTTCTACCTCAGTGGCCCCTTGGTGTCTCTCTCCTTTGACAGGTCCTCCTTATTTCTTTGGCCCTACCTGTTTGTGTAGCCCAACATACCTTATATCTTTTTCTGTGTGTGTGTGTGTATGTGTATGTGTATGTGGCACTGGGTGTTACCGTGGAAGCGGCGTCGTGGGCTCTTTCCTTTCAATTCAGATCAGATTTTCTGAAGAGGGGAATTAAAACTAACAGGCAGCTTGGTTACAGCTTAATAAATTTTATTACAAAGTCCGTAAGAAATAGAAAAAGAGAAGAGGAAATAGCAGCATGCCTGGAAGACACACTGGAGAGCCCAAAAGTGGAACTCTGCCCATCCCTTGGACCCTGGCCCCTTAAATACACTTTTTATATTATATGTTTTTATCAGCATTACCAAGGCTATGGACTAGTAACTCATTTCTTTTTTTTTTTTTTTTTTTGGGTGATACTGGGGATGGAATCCAGGGCCATTCTACCTCCCAGCTACACCCCCAGCCCTATTTTTTATTCTTTTTTTTGAAACAGGGTCTCACTAAGTTGCGGAGGGCCTCACTAAGTAGCTGAGGCTGACTGAGAACCTGCAATCCTCCTGTCTCAGCCTCCCAAGTCCTGGGATTACAAGCGTGCACCACCATGCCCGGCTAACTAGTAACTCGTTTCTTAGGCATAACTTATTCCTTAGACAGGTGGTGCCTTCTAGTCTACTAAGTGCACTTACTAAGTGCAGAGGTCAATAATCTACCTTGTTTTACCCCTATTGTATTGGGCTGTATTGGTTGTCTATCAACTATGGGCACTTTTGATGTAACGCAATGAGTTTGCCTTTCTCATACTGAGGCCTAGTCATGAAGAAAAGGAGGGAAACAGAGGCACTGATTGCAGCCAGTGCAGCTGTGTGTAATCTTTAAGAGCAAGGCATAAGGCCCTTGCTATCTTTACGGTTTTAAAAACGTTCCAGGCAGAGTCACTGTGATCTCAGGTCTAAAGCCTTAATTAACTACCTCTATGGTGCTCCTAAGTCTCTGCATGCTTCTAAGGCCAGAGGCTTCAGTTGTCTTTACATTCTTACTATGGGTTAACATTTAGAACAAAGGGGCAGAAGAAGAGGGGGGGGAGCTATGGAATGTAATGGACAGAGCTACCGCCTCTCCCTGCCTCAATGACTGCCTTTTACATTTTACTAGAAACTAATATCAGAGCAATTTTCCAATACCGGCACAATGGGGATTGAACTCAAGGGCATTCTACCTCTGAGCTACACCCCCAGTCCTATTTTAGTGTTTATTTTGAAACAGGATCTCAGTTGTGAGGGCCTCGTGTTGCTGAGGCTGGCCTGGAACCTGCTACCTTTCTGTCTCAGCCTCCCAAGTACTGGGATTTCAAGCATGTGCCTCCGCGCCCAGCTGCCTTATACCGTTTACCTCATAATTCTTCTGTTTATTTCCACTTGTTGTCCTAGGGCTTAGACATTCATTTTTTTCTCTTCCTGGAATGGCCCCTTAGGAATACATAGACTTGTTCCTTAACTTCAGGTCTGGGTTGAAGGTTGTTTTATCTTTTAGTCCTTCCCTGATCATTTTATTTTTATTTACTTTTTATTTTTTTCATATTTTGTGGTACTGGGGATTGAACACAGGGGAATTCTACCTCTGAGTTACACCCCCAGCCCTATATTATTCTTAATTTTGAAACAGGGTCTCACTCAATTGCAGAGAGCCTCACTAAGTTGCTGAGGCTAGCTTCGAGTCTGTGATCCTCCTATCTCAGCCTCCCAAGTACTGGGATTACAAGCATGTGCCACCATGCCTGGCTTCCCTGATCATTTTATACAAATTGCATTCCATCTCTGCATTACCAATCCTCCTTACTGTGATGCCTTGCTTAGCCTTGGGAGGCAGCCAAGGGGAGGCCTCAGGGAGCCCCTAGAGCAATTGCTGACCGGATCACCAGCACCTGCTGCTGTTGCAAATTCAAGGACAGGCCCCAAGTGGCAAGCCCAGCTGCATTACAATCAAAAGCCCACTCTGTCCTTGAGGACCCTGACAAAGGAAAAACCCAGGGGATATATAGTTGCAGGCTCAGCAAAAGGGCTCTGAAGAAGGTGCCTCTCTCTGCCTGGAGTGGTCTTGCTCTTGCAGGAGCAGTCTGATGGTTCTTCCCAAGGCTTGCCCCACCTCGTGCTTAGCCACTGCATTCTCTCTAATAAACTTCTTTCTAACCTCAATCTGACTTGGAAATTCTTTTCCAACCTGCCTTTCACATTTTACTTTTACAAGCATGCGCCACCACGCCCGGCTGGGTCAGGACTTTTTGTAGTTCACTGTTGTATACCTAAATGATGGACTAGTGCTGGGCACAGAAGAGGCTGGGAGTGGTGGCGCACACCTGGAATCCCAGTACTTGGGAGGCTGAGATGGCGATTGCAGGTTCAAGGCTGGCCTCAGCAACTTAGTGAGACCCTCAGCAACTTAGCGACATCTTCCTGTTGCAAAATAAAAAATGAAAAGAGCTGAGGGTGTAGCTGGGAGGTAAAACGCTCCTGGGTTCAATCCCTAGTCATGAAAGGAAAATAAAACGAAGGAAAGGGAAAGATTTGGGGAAGGAAGGAGATGGGACAGCTCAATGGCAGTACAGGCTTTATTAGAATAAAACCTGTGGAGGGGGTCTCCAGGAAAGGTTGGAGCCTGTGTCCGCTTACAGACTAGAAGTTTATATAGGTTGTTTAAGGGGAGATTCTACAGGGAGGGAAGTGGTAGTTAGCTATTACCAAGGGGGATTGTTAAGGGGAGATTCTATAGGGTGGGGGGAGTGATGGTTAACTGTTGTCAAGGGGGGTTATTACATCAGGGTTAAGCAGGATAATGGGGCTTTCCCGTAAACAGAGGGGTCTGCTTAATGAGCAAGGGGCTTATTAGGCAAGTCTTAGGCAGGACAATGGGGACATTTCGGGAAGTAGGGGAAAGGGTGTACTGAGCAAGGCTTGGGAATTTCCAATCAAGATGGAATCACTTTTGTTTGAGGCTCAGAAAGGAAGGAAGAAAGGAAAGAAGTAAGGAAGGATGGATGGATGGATGGATGTGGAACTTAACCAAGGAAGAGGTAGTGATAATGGAGAGGGAATGATGTCTGCCAGACTGTGAGGCAAAAAATCATAGGACTTAGCAATTGTTGGTGGTTGGAAGAAGGCAGAGGGGAAGGAGGTGTCAAGGATGAAATCCATGTTAAAATAGAATGAGGGGGATGGAAGGGAGGAAGGAAGTGGCAATGGAGCTTGGCACTTCACTGAAATCCCACACTGAATAAGAAGTGGGGGGAGAAAGCCCAGGGAATGCAGGGCTCCTGAGTTGGAGCAGAAGCAAGACAGAGCAAAATTGGGGCAAATAAAATGCCCCAGGGAGTCCAAGTGAGGCAAGAATGACCCGGGGTAAGAACTGGGAATAATGGTATAATGGTAGTTTTGGCTTTGAGTGTGGGGCTGGGTAGAGCAGTCTGTGATAGACAAAGGAATTAAGGGAATTATTATTATTATTATTATTATTATTATTGTTTGGTAGTACTGGGGATTGAACCCAACGGACGTTTTGACTCTGAGCTACACCCCCAACCCTATTTTATTTATTTATTTTTTGAAACAGGGTCTCACTAAGTTGAAGAGGGCCTAAATTGCTGAGGCTGGTCCTGAATCTGTGACCCTCCTGTTTCAGCCTCCCAAATTCTGGGATTACAACTGTGCTTTACCACGCCCGGCTCCCAGCCCTATTTTATTTTATCTTTTTAAAATTTTGAAACAGAGTCTTGCTAAGTTGCTGAGATCCTCGCTAAAATTGCTGAGGCTAACCTTGAACCTGCGATCCTCCGGTCTCAGCCGCCCAACTACTGGGATCACAGGCTTGCGCCACCACACTCGGCTGGGAATTATCTTTGTAGGCCTGGCAGTGTTTGGCCTAGGGCCTTGCACAGAGCAGGCGCGCCATGAATGTCTATTTAGCGAGCAGCAGCGTAGAGACGCTGGAAACTTGAATGAATGGAGGCAGGAAGGGTGGGCGGCGCCGGACCCGCGCTGGGGGCGGCCGCGGCGGAGATCGTGGGCGGTGGCGCGAGACGGGGCGGGGCTTCACGGCAGCCAATCAGAGCCTTGGCCTCCGCTCCAGCCCCGCCCCGCCCCGCCCCGGCGTCGCGCGCAGCCGCCCAGGTCCCGGAAGTGCCCCGAGCCGGCGCCGCGGGTCGAGGTGAGCGCGAGGGCTGGGCGGGCCGGCCGCGGCGGTCCCGGGTCGGTTCGGGCGCCGCCAGCGTTGGCTCGGGGTTGCGCCGGGCCCCGGGAGCGGCGGCGGGGCCGCGGGTGCGCGCCTCCGTGCGCCTGGGAGCGCGCTCGTGTGCGGCGCGGCGGGCGGGCGGGCGCGCGCGGGGGAGGGGAGGCCGGGCGGTGCGGGCCCGCGGCTGCGTGGGGACACCGGAGACCCGGCCCGGGATGAATCCCTGCGCTCCCCGCGGCGCCAGGTCCTACGCCCGGACCGCAGCCGGCCCTTAGCTGCTGCTTTCTTTCGAGGACTGAAATGCGCGTCGGCGGATGCCTGGGGTCCCTGTCATCTGGTGCTGTCGGCTAGGTTGGGGGTGCAGGCTGGAGACAACTCCAGTGGTCGGCACCAACCTCGCCTCGGGGCGCTAAATGCTAGTAACTGTGCCCAGCTGTTAGTGACAACCCCAAAAGCGGCCCTGCAGATTAACCAACGTTGGCAGCTCTCCTTCCCCAAGCGCGGGCTTCAGCTCTAACTGGGGTTGAATCTGGCTGCCACTTGTGAGCCTCGGAGGTTCCAGATCTCTAAACTTTAATGCCCCGAGGCTTAGAGATAACAGGAACAGCCTAACAGTAAGCCCATACATAGTAGATGTTCAACAAGCGGTTACTTGTGTGTGTAATATGTGTAACCATGTAAGCATTTTATGTATGTATGTTAAGAATGTTTACTGAGCCGGGCATGGTGGCGTGCACTTGTAATCCCAGTACTTGGGAGGCTGAGACAGGAGGATCGCAGGTTCACGGCCAGCCTCAGCTACTTAGTGAGGCCCTCCGCTACTTAGCGAGACGCTATTTCAAAATAAAGAATAAAAAATAGGGCTGGGGGTGTAGCCCAGAGGTAGAATGTCCCTGGGTTCAGTCCCCAGTACCGCAAAAAAAAAAAAAAGTGCTTACTGAGATGCACATCTAAAAATTAACTCTCAGCCCCGCGTGGTGGTGCACGTTTATAATCCCAGTAGTTGGGTGGCTGAGACAGGAGGATCGCAGGTTTGCGACCGGCTTCAGCAATTTAGGCCCTCTGCAACTTAGTGAGACCCTTTCAAAATAAAAGAATAAAATAGGGCTGGGGGTGTAGTTCGGAGGTAGAACACCTACCTCCCCTGGGTTCCATCCCCAGTACCCCCCCCCACACAAAGTTAACTTGTTAAAGCTTTAATAAATGTAACAATTATACAGTTGTGTAACTAGGGAGAAGATCCTCATGAAGTTATTGGTATAAAAACTCATAAACTATAAAGCAGTTTAGTTTTGAATAATTAAGATATTTTTCTTACCATTATGGTGTATAATATCATTTCTCTTAAATGTTATCTAAATTCAAGAACCAACTAAATTTGTGTGTGTGTGTGTATGTGTGTGGTACGAGGGATTGAACCTAGGGGCATTCTACCTCTGAGCTACACCCCCAGCCCGATTCTATTTTTTATTTTGAAACAGGGTCTCACTAGGTTGATGAGAGTCTCAATACTTGCTGAGGCTGTCCTCGTACTTGCGATCCTCCTGTCTCAGCCTCCCAAGTCAGGTGTGCACCACTGCGTCCGGCTAAGAACCAACTAAATTTGAGTTAAATCTACTGAACAGTATCATGTTTGGAATCTTGCTACTTACTAATTAACTCAGGAGCTAAATACATTCAGATAGTGAAGGATTTTGTACATATATTTCCTTCCTTCTTTCTTCTCTTGTACCGAGCATTGAACCCAGTGGCATTCTACCTCTGGGCTATACCCCCAGCCCTATTTTATTTTTATTTTGAAACAGGATCTCACTAGATTGATGAGAGTCTCACTATTTGCTGAGGCTGTCCTCAAACCTGCGATCCTCCTGTCTCAGCTTCTCAAGTACTGGGATTACAAGCATGTGCCACCATGCCCGACTTCATTCATTTTTTTAAAACAGGTATTTCTTTGAAATTGTAGGTCTCTCACTAAGCAGTGCTTCAACTGCTTCTCACAAAGTGTGATAGACTTTTCATTATCATTTGGTATGAAAATATATTTTAATTCCCTACGCCCCAGCCCTATTTTTTTATTATTATTATTTTGAAACAGGATCTCACTAAGTTGCTAAGGCTGGCCTTGAACCTGTGATCTTCCTGTCTCAGCCTGCCAAGCACTGGGATTACAGGTGTGCACCACCATGCCCAACAGTTTTTTGGGTATTCTTTTATTGGCTTTTAAGCTAAATTTCTTTGCATAATATTTTTAGAGTGAATAGTATGTATCCTTAAATTGTGAAAGTTTAACTTTTCACATTTTAACTTATCACTCAGCCGGGTATGGTGGTGCTTTTTTTTTTTCGGTACTGGGGGTTGAACCCAGGGGCGTTCTACCTCTGAGCTACACCTCCAGCCCCATTTTATTTTTTATTTTGAAACAGAGTCTCATTAAGTTGTGGAGGGCCTCACTAAGTTGCTAAGACTGGCCTCTAACCCTCTATCCTCCTGTCTCAGCCTTCCAACTACTATGGTTACAAATGTGTGTCACCACAGGGGGCTGACTGATCACTTTTGACTTGTGTGGCTAGGTTTTATGCTTTGATAGCGCAAATCTTTGGAAAGTTCAAGGTATTTTCCACGTCTTTCTGAGTTAACGAGACTTGACCACTAGACAGAGTCTCCCACGTGGATCTTATTGAGGCTTAGTTTTAGGTTTTGTTAGGTCAGGTGAGAACAAGCCTCCTCGAGTGTGTGGTCTTTACTCCTGACATGCGGCCTTTCTCAAATCCCAGGATGTGAGCTGGGCGTGGTGCCGCACACTTGTGATCCCAGTACTTGGGAAGCTGAGACAGGAGGATCCGGGTTCGCGGCCAGCCTCAGCTACTTAGTGAGGCCCTCTGCAATTTAGTGAGACCCTGTTTCAAAATAAAAAATAAAAAATAGGGCTGGGGGTGTAGCTTGGAGGTAGAATATCCCTGGGTTCAATCCCCAGTGCCAAAAAAAAAAAAAATGGGTAGGGTGATGGTGGTGTTTAGATATGGTATCATTGGTTTGCTTTGAGGCATTCTATCTCCAAACTATACCCTATCCCCTTTTATTTCAAAACAGGGTCTTGCTAGGTTGCTGAAGGTCTCACTCAATTGTCGAGGCTGGCCTCAAACCTGCTATCCTTCTGTTTCAGCCTCCCAAATACTGGGATTCCAGGCATGTGTTTCTGCACCCAGCATTTTAGTCTTTCAAAATAGAATAGTATAAACATTAAGCAGTTTCAAAAACCCATAATTGACTGGAGGGCTACTCAGGTAGGGGATGTGCATTGCTCTTTCTGAAAATGTGTCCTTTTCCTCTGAATAATATTGGATCTCAAGCTGGGCATGCTGGCGCACACTTGTAATCCCAGTACTTGGGAGGCTGAGTCTGGAGGATCCAGGTTCATGGCCAGCCTCAGCTACTTAGTGAGGCCTCCGCAACTTAGCAAGACCCTGTTTCAAAATAAAGAATAAAAAATAGGGCTGAGGATGTAGCTCGGAGGTAGAATGCCCGTGTTCAATCCCCAGTACCGCAAAAAAGAAAAAAAAGTAATATTGGATCTCATTCTCTCTTTAGCATTCCTGCGAAGACTTGTTTCCCCCCAGAGATAATTCCGCTTCAGAAATACTTTTCCTGAACGGACTTGTGAAGCCAAACCATGCCCACTGACCTGGGGCAGGCCCTCGGCCTGCCGCCCTCGCTGGCAAAGGCTGAAGGCTCCCTGTTCTCCAGACCAGATGCCGCCCCTCCAGGGGAGCCCTCCAGCCCGGAGACTGCACGCCAGCTCTTCCGGCAGTTTCGTTACCAGGTGCTGTCTGGGCCCCACGAGACTCTGCGACAACTTCGGAAGCTCTGTTTCCAATGGCTCCAGCCAGAGGTTCACAGCAAGGAGCAGATCCTGGAAATCCTCATGTTGGAGCAGTTTCTGACCATCCTCCCTGGGGAGATCCAGATGTGGGTGCGGAAACAATGTCCAGGCAGTGGAGAAGAGGCCGTGACCCTCGTGGAGAGCTTGAAGGGAGATCCCCGGAGCCTGTGGCAGTGGGTGAGCAGAGGGGAGTGTGGTCTGCCAGGGCGGCTCATCAGGAGGGTTGTCTTCTAACATCACTTATTTGTTTATTCATTCATTCTTTGGGAGTGGAGATTGAACCCAGGGACATTCTACCTCTGAGCTATATACCCAGTCCTTTTTATTTTTTTTATTTGGAAACAGAGTCTCGCTAAGTTGCTGAGAGCCCTCCTAAATTACTGAGGCTGGCTTTGAACCTGCGATCCTCCTGTCTCAGCCTCCCAAGTACTGGAATTACAGGTGTGTGCCACTACACTTAGCCCAATACCACTTATGACACCAAATGTGTGGGGGTTTTCACACCAACAACCAGTTCTCCGATTATTTGACACTGACTGAGCATTCAGCAATTCAATTCAATTCTGACACTATCTAGATTTAGACCCCACAGGTGTGGGGCTCAGTCCCACAAGGCGACTCCCTCATTTCAGATGCCTATTCTAAGTTCCAGGGGTAACCTGTCCTGAAAACCTGGCCACGAACCAGGGGGTGCCCACCGTTCCCTCATCAGATTCGTCTATTAGTTAGAATGACTTACAGAACTCAGGACAGCACTTTACTCACTGTTACCAGTTTATTAAGAAGAATACAACTCACAGCTCAATGGAGGAGATACACAGTGCTTCCGTGCCCTCTCCCAGGATGCTGCCTTCCCCGTACCTCAGTGCGTTCACCAACCTTGAAGCTTCCTGAACCCCATCACTTAGGGGCTTTTTTTTGTTTTGTTTTGTTTTTGCTTTTTGATACTGGGGATTGAACCCAGGAGCATTCTACTTCTGAGCTACATCCTGAGCCCTTTTTATTTTTAAGTTTTAATTTTGAAGCAGGGTCTCACTAAGTTGCTGGGGGGGGGGTTGCTAAGTTGCCAACGCTGGCCTTGAACCTGCAATCCTCCTGTCTCAGCCTGCTGAGTCCTGGGATTACAGGCATGTGCCACTATCCCTGGCTCATTTAAGTTTTTTTTTTTAAATGGGGTTTCACTGTTTTGAAACAATTGATTAAATCATTGTCATTGGCAGCTGAAAATCTCTAGTTCTCCCCTTCCCCAAAAGTTGGAGTGTGTGTGTGTGGGGGTGCTGAAAATTCCAATCCTTTAATCAAATGGTTAGTTTCTTTGTCAATCAGCCTCCATCTTGAATCTATCTAGGGGCCCACCAAGAGTTACTTGGTTAGTATAAACTAATATATGGCTGAAAGGCTTCTCTTTTTCTTTCTTTTTTTTTTTTTTTTGTTCTGGGAATTGAACCCAGAGGCATTCTACCTCTGATCTATACCCCAAGCCCTATTTTATTTTTATTTTGAAACAGGATATCACTAAGTTGCTGAGGGCCTCACTAAGTTGCTTAGGCTGACCACAAAGCTGCCATCCTCTTGTCTCAGCCTCCCAAGTACTGTGATGACAGGCATGAAACACCACGCCCAGCTAAGAAATTTCTTTTACTTCTATCACTCAGGTTACAAGGGTTCAAGGAGTTCTTTGCCAGGAACTGAGGACAAAGAACAAATATGTTTTTATTTTATTGTTATTGTTTGCTTCTTTTTATGGTACTGGGGATTCAGCACGGGGGTACTCTACCACTGAGCTACACCCCCAGCCCTTTTTATTTTTTGTTTTGAGACAGGGTCTCACTAAGTTGCCCAGGTTGACCTTGAACTTGTGATCCTTCTATCTCAGCCTCTGAACTAGGATTCTAGGCATATGTCATCTCACCTGGGTAGCCTCGAACTTTTGATCCTCCTGCTTCAGCCTCCTTAGTAGCTGGAATTACAGGCATGTGCCGTTGTGCCCAACCCAAACATATGCTTCTTTTTTTTTTTTGAGGTACCGGGGATTGAACCCAGGGGCGTTATACCTCCGCGCTACACCCCCGGCCCTATTTTTTATACTTTATTTTGAAACCGGGTCTCACGAACTTGCGGAAGCCTCACTAAGTAGAGAGAGAGA
>PVJS01051335.1:0-14007 GCA_004027185.1 Glis glis
GAGAGAGAGAGAGAGAGAGAGAGAGAGAGAGAGAGAGAGACAGGGAGAGGGAGAGAGAGAGAGAGAGAGACAGGGAGAGAGCTGAGGCTGGCCGCGAACCCGGATCCTCTGGTCTCCGCCTCCCAAAGTACTGGGATTACAAGCGTGCACCACCATGCCCGGCTAAAATAAGAGTATTTTAATCATGTATCTGATATTCTGCACTACATTAAGAAAACAAGTTTTTACCAAGAAAGACTCAATGTGTGAAAATCCCGTCAATGTGACAAGCAGGTCCTGATATCATGAGAATGATGTTGATAAATCTTATGCAGATGGCAACGATCCAGAGGTATGAGAGACTTAGAGTGTCACATTCAGACTGTACTGATTTTGTGGTCTATACCCCTCTGACGGACTTGGGATTCTGAGTGGCGCACATGCTACTTTGTAGAAGGCCTGGTCGACTCTATCATCTACAGGTTCTATAATTCTATAGATTTTACCTTGACCCAAATCTATGGTTTCCTGGTAAAACTGCCATGCAGATTCGAGTGGGTAGAATGTCATCTCACTCCTAGCCAATATTCTAATGTGTTAATATTTCAGAGCCCAATCTTCGCACAAAGATGCATTTCCTGACAAAGATCATGTCTTGAATAAGGGACACTTCCTGTGTGTGTGTGTGTGTGTGTGTGTGTAACCCTGGTAAAGAGCAGCCAGCCTTTCACTGGATTCTCTTTTGCTAAAAGAAACAGGGAATTCAGGTATCACAGTTGTCCCTTCCAGCACCTGACAGCCATGGTCACTAAACGACTCTCTGAGCCTCTGCAGAGACCGGCCTCCTCCATTCTACTTGTTCTACTCTCATCCTTCAACGCTCACCACACTTCTTCACAGAAAAGAAGCAGCTCTCCTGTTCTACGTTATAACAAAACTAATCAATACTTCACACCATTCATGTTTTTTTTGTTCCTACTACTTTTAGGCTATAAGAATAAAAGTTGTTTTATGTAGGAACATTAGTCACTTCTTACAATAATTTCCATCCATCAATGAAAAAGAAAGCAAACAGAATTCACAGCAAAGCAAATATGAATTAGCATTTATTGAGGGCCTATCTCGTGCCAGGGGCCAGCCTATGCGCTGCTTTCTATTGATCGTGCTACTTACTCCTCATATCACCCCGGGAAGCAGGTACTAACATTACATGTGTTTTGCAGATGAGCTCATAGGGTTTAAGTAACTTGCCCGAGGTTCTCTATATCTAGTGAGAAATGCGGCCTGGACCTGACCCCAGGCCTTCCCTGTCTCTCAACCTCTGCTCTTAACCATTAAGTTCTACACTGTCTTGTTACTGAAATTCAATTTAGAGAGATCTTTGTCGGGCCTCTCATTTCTAATGAAATCACCAGTAGGAGTTCAGGTAGGGCAAATACAGCAGCACTATGGGGACACGGTAGAAGGCACTGGAAAAATCATACACACATACTTCCTGGTACTGAAATTCCAGGTATTTGTGTGTTAAAGCTACAAAAATTGTCAGGGGTTTAAAAACAATTTTTATAGGGTAAAGAAAACTTAAACTGTGGATGAGGCCAGGTAGGGGCTAGGGGAGTGTTTCAGAACCTGAGTTCTCAGGGGAAATTATGACAGCAGGGCTCTGGGTAGACCAGAGATGGCTTCAAGCTGGGCCTGGGACAAGTAAGAGCAGGTTCTCAGACAGGGAGGAGGAGGGAAGAGGAGGAGGGCCCATCAGGAAGAAGGGTAACATTGACACTGTTCTACACAATCCAAGAGTCCTTGGGAGTAGCTTATCAAGAAGAGCTAAGTTTCAGTGATTTCTAAAACGAGCTTTTTCTCCTCTGCATATTAAGATTGTGGAGGAATATTAATTTAATGTGCTCCATTTAGTCTTCTGTCTCTATATACCATCATGAACTTGACGCTACAATAAGACACTTGCTTTTGAGCGCAAACCAGGATCACATCAGAATAAATATTTCTACTTACAGATACTCAAAAAGCAAATACACTAAAAAATTCTCTAGTCTCAAATGCATTTCTGTAGACATCAGTATGTGTAGTTGCTATGAATGCTTCAGATTCTGGTCTGTAATGTGGATCAAGGCGTCAAGCCATACTACGGTTAATTACATATTTATGCAACATTATAATGCCATTAACTTTAGTATTCTGTAATGTTTTAATCTAATTTAATAATCATTATAACTGAATGCATTATTTCCAAAATAACTCTAGTTCCATGAAAATAATTTTACTTTAAATCCATTTTTAAAGTGACTGATAATGGAGAAATCTTTCCACAAATCTTAATTTGGAGGGAAATATCTTTCAGAAAAACATGTTTCTAGAAGATTCTATTAACAGAAATTTGTTAAGAATTTGGACAATATGTGTGTGTGTGTGTGTGTGTGTGTGTGTGTGTGTGTGTGTATCCACCAAACTAAACAATTCAAATACACATTTTAGAATGTAGAATTAAATCTCTGAAAAGAACGGATCTTCTTTAACTTATTCATTAGTGAAGGTGTTTGCATTTTAAAAATTCTGGTATTCCAATGCTAACGTTCTGGTGTTCTACAATTCCTAGTAGCTTTTACACATAGAAACACGTGTATATGCATATTGTACATGCTCAATTTCAAAGAAAGAAAACAATTGTGAGTGCTATTATGTTGTTCTGTGGCCAGTGTTTACAGATGGATTTAAGTGGTTTAGTGACCGATTCTAGCATGGAGAATACGGGCGATTGGTGAGGCTGTAAGTAAACATTTGACTCTAAGGCTGCAGCATGACCGGCTTAGTTGCTTACAACTTTCTTATACCCTGACCTATATCAATACTATAGGGTCATGAAAGCCAAGTCATGTCACCAGCCTAGGTGTCTATCAACAGAGGAATTGGACAATGAAAATGTGGTATAAACACACATTGGGATTTTACTCAGTCCTAAAGAAGAACACAATTATGTCATTTGCAGGAAAACGGATGGAACTAGAGAATGCTCTGCTAAGTGAGATCAGCCAGTCTCAGGAAGTCAAGGGTTTTATATCTGCTCTCATATGTGGAAGCTAGAGAGAAAACAGGAGACACAAAAGACTTCAGATAAATGAGGCAAGAGACCAGTAGAAGAGTGGAAGGGGACTGAGGGAGAGAGGCGGGAGGGGAAAAAGGAGGAAGATGAAGGAAGCAGTTTAAATAATGCAATGTCCATATGCAAAGGTCTCATTACCAACCTCATTAATATGCACGGTGGGGGGTGCTGTATGTATGTTTGTTTGCATTACATTGAACCTCACTACAATGTATAATTACAACACACAATAAAAGTAAAAAAAAATTACATAGTCAGTTGTTACTTGATGGCCCTTTATCAAACAAACAAACACATAAAAACTAGAATTTTACCTTAATACTATAAAGGTCTAAAAATTGGGGGCAACAGACAGTACATTTCACCTTAAATTCATGCCTGCCATTCCAATTAAATTTAATATGACACTGTGGTTAAACTATTTCTAGTTTGCTTTTTTTCCCCTTGCTGGTGATTAAATCCAGTGTTCTGAGCACTTTTCATAATTTTAAAGGGAAATTTAGAAAGAACTGTCTTCTGTTTTTTCCCCCAAACCCCAATTAGTTCATTGTAAGGAAGGTTGTTTGAAAATCTCAGTAATAAACAAACCTAGAAGCTGTAATTTTGTGGATAGTGAAACCCTCCATTTGCTTCTGGAAGCAGGAGGAGGGCATGTCGGTCTTCTTTTCATTTATTATTCATATTTCAAAACTATCTTTTATGTCCTATTGTAGTTTTGAAAAGGCCAGCACCAGATTAAAGAGGTTAATTTATAACATTAGCTGTCACTTGTAGGAAATGCTTGCATATTTGTGCCAGGAAAACAACTTGGGAGTGTGTAGAGAGGGGGCGGAGGAGTGTTCCTTTAATACCAGGCTGTGCATTTATTCCTCTGATTAGCACACACTATTGCTCTTGGTGTCACAAAAAAAATAATGTGCAGCAATCTGCCTTGCTCCGGGATCAGTAGAAATAGCAACAGAAAAGAATCAGCAGGTCCTTGTTTGTCAAAACACACACTAGCTCATTGATTGTTACGATCATGGCACTAAATTGACTAAATGCTTTTGGACCTCAGAGAATTTTTAATATTATCAGTGTTGTTACTTGGAGTTGAGTTTTGAAACGACCTTTGCTTCTCTCCCATGCCAATCAACTGGTATTCATCCTGCAAAACCACCAGCTTCTAGGAAATCATCCCTAAAGACTCCAGCCTACGCCAACCTTTCCCCTCTCTACTTCCATCCATCACTAGAGTCAGTAGAAGACCCTTAGAATGTTCTAGTCTCTTCTCCTAACTGCTGTGTATGTCTCCCTTCTTTTTTAACCTAAGTTTTAAGTTTTGAAGAAAGAAGCTACGTCCTTGAACTCTCCAGGGATCATGCCTCACTCCCTCCTCACAATCCCCCCAACTCAAATCACAAGGCATACGACCGACCTGGAGCCAACTCCCCAACAGTGCCTTTCACCCCATGAACATAACATGGTATCCTAGTTTGCGTCACACTGCTATTGCAGAATGCCCAAGACTGGGAAATTCATAAAGAACAGAGGTATATTTCTCACAGGGGGATGAATGACCCAGCCCATGACAACAGCATCGATCCAGCTCCAAGGGCAGGAACCTCCAGACCCAGCCACCCCTTACAGGTCCCGCCTCTCCATGCTGTTGGGCTGGGGTTAAGTTTCCAACACAGGGACTTTGGGGGACATTCTAACCACAGTGCATGGGTAAGGTGGATTTAAATGGACTAAACGGATACTCTTCTAATTAATACTCACTATACAATTTTACATAGTTATATTCTGCTTTTATGTTTATTAAATTTTGATCTAGTGTGCCTGGTCTCCTTTCTGTAGCCCTAGTACTTTGTTTCTTGTAATTTCCTCTCCAGATGAGTCAACCCCAGGCCATCTTTTGCTGTGTGTTTTTCCTCCAGTCTCGAGACCTTCACCACTTCATTTATACTTGTTTCTTCAACACTGAGGCTAAGAACCTTACTTTGACTGTGTGTGTGTGTGTGTATGTGTGTGTGTGTGTGTGTGTAGTGTTACTAGGAATTGAACCTAGGGGAATTCTACCTCCAAGCTCCACCTCCAGCCATTTTTATTTTATTTATTTTTTTAATTTTTTGAAACAGGGTCTCCCTAAGTTGCCAAGGTTGGCCTTGAACCTGTAATCCTCCTGTCTCAGCCTCCAAAGTACTGGGATTACAGGGGTGCGCCACCATCATGCCTGGCCTTACTCTGATTTTTTTTTATTTTTTGCGGTACTGAGGATTGAACCCAGGGGCATTCTACCTCCGAGCTACACCCCCAGCCCTATTTTTTATTCTTTATTTTGAAACCGGGTCTCACGAAGTTGCGGAGGACCTCATTAAGTAGCTGAGGTTGGCCACGAACCCGGATCCTCCGGTCTCAGCCTCCCAAGTACTGGGATCACAAGTGTGCGCCACCACGCCTGGCTCTTACTCTGATTTTTGACAAAACTTTACCTAAGGCACACGTCAGAGTCATTGTATATACTGCAGATTACATAAAAGAAAGACATTCGAGGCTGGGTGTGTAGCTCAGGGGTAAAGCACACATTAGCATGCATGAGGTTCTGGGTTTAATCCCCAGTACCATGCAACAGAAAAACAAAGGAAACATGAACACAGACATGACATATTGCTATTAAAAAAAATCTCTAATATACAAGGCCATGAAGTAGGGCCTAAGGACAGAGATGAGGAGCTTGCCACTGGCGGCTGGAGCGAGCTGGTCATGTGATACGGAGAAGGAGCACGGGGTGTTGTCTGCCCATCCTGGAGCAAAGGCCGTGGACCCAGGAAATGTGTAGCTCTAGCAGAGAGACTGGAAGATGGCCAGGGGGTGTCACGTCCTGGTGACTGGTGGCTGTACTTCCTGAGGTATGACAAGAAGGAAATGAACGCAGAAAAGACTAGATTTATCTGCAAGGTAAGAGAGAAGGGGAGAGAAGGGCCAAGAACAGGGAAGAGGCCGACGCTTGCCATTCTGGAAAGGGAATGAACTGAGACTGCTGATTTCAAGCCAGCCCTGGGGAAGATGAAGATCGCAGCCATCACACTCATCGCAGAACCGTGGATAAAGTAAGACGTTCTCGGGCAACATCAAGTTAAGGCCACAGGGTTTAACAGAACCTTGTAGGTATAGAGACTAAATCAGGAAAGAGATTCAAGATACTTTTCTCATGGAAAATTCGCCAGTTTCTTCCAAGAAAGCCTCACAGCCTCAAGTCATCAGCATTTAAGTTGCAAGTGAGAGCCGGGCGTGGTGGCACACGCTTGTAATCCCAGTATGTGGGAGGCGGAGACAGGAGAATCACAGGTTCGCGGCCAGCCTCAGCTACTTAGTGAGGCCCTCCGCAACTTAGTGAGACCCTGTTTCAAAGTAAAAAATAAAAAATAGGGCTGGGGGTGGAGCTTGGAGGTAGACTGCCCCTGGGTTTAATCCCCAGTACCGCAAATAAATAAATGAATAAATAAATAAATAAATAAATAAATACATAAATACATAAATAAATAAATAAGTTGCAAGTGAGGAGTATGGGCCCGAAGAAGAGAAAACGTTGTGGATCTAAGAAACATGTTCAGAAGAACGTCACAGGCGTGGTTAGTGAGCTCATGACACAGCATGGAATCGGTTTTCAAAGGAGCTACACTTTTGACAGGGTGACATTATGAAAGAGCCATGAGTTCACATCACAGCCCCCTGTCCCTAAAGCTCTACAGGTATAAAGTGATCAAATAAAGCTGAGAAGCCCTCAGAAGGGCCTCCTTGCTGATGCTCACATCACAGGTGGTCCACGGGGAGAGTCGGACCAGGGAGAGCCTCTGAGGGTGGTCCAGAGAACGATGGGCATGGCACGGCGTTCCTTCAGAAAGCCAAACAGGTCTCCTAAGAAATGCACCAGGACAGGGGACTTTAAAAGAGCTTGCCAGCCGGGCGTGGTGGAACACACTTTTAATCCCAGTACTTGGGAGGCTGAGACCGGAGGATCCGGGTTCCCAGCCAGCCTCAGCTACTTAGTGAGGCCCTCCGCAACTTAGTGAGACCCTGTTTCCAAATAAAGAATAAAAAATAGGGCTGGGGGTGGAGCTCGGAGGTAGAATGCCCCTGGGTTCAATCTCCAGTGCCAAAAATAATTTAAAAATAAAAAAGTAATAAAAAAGCTTGCCAGAAGACTTTGAGGTGGCTGCAGATTAGCAGTGCTGGGTGACTTCCAAATGACAGTGCCTATTTTGATGATCTGTTTTCCACATGTATGTTAGTGAGTGTGAGTGTGAGTGTGTGTGTGTGTGTGTGTGTGTGTGTGTGTGTGTGAGTGTGTGTACAGGTACCTGTGTCTTAGTTGGAGGAGGACCAGAGACTGATAACCTCCTCCCTGCCTTCTTCTTTTAACGGTCTCTGGATCAATGGGAGCCACATCCCCATCTGATGGAGAAATTGCTCCATGTCATGGGTTGAGTTGTGCCCTTCCCCATTCATAGGCTGAAGTCCAAACCCCCAGTACTCTGAATGCGCCCTTATTTGGAGATAAAGTCTCTATAATCAGTTTAAATGAGGTCATTAGGGTGGCCCCAATCCAATATGACTAGTGTCCTTCTTACAGGGAGAGATATGGAAACAGACAAGTGCACAGAGGAAACGCCATGCAAAGAAGAGAGTTTAGGGAGATGCTTCCCCACCCCAAGGAGCACCAAAGATTGCCTGAAAAACACCAGCAGGTGGTAAGAGGCCTGGGACAGATTCTTTCTCCCAACCTTCAAGAAAGAAGCCAGTGGGCGCCATGTTCTTTGGCTGCTCGCCCCCAGAACTGGGAGAGAAAACAGTTCTGAGTGTAAGCTACCCAGTACAGCCCTGTGTAACAAGAACCCTAGAAACTAACATCCTTTCTTTTTTTTTTTTTTTGAGGTACTGGGAATTGAACCCAGGGGCGTTCTACCTCCATGCTACACCCCCAACCCTATTTTTTATCCTTTATTTTGAAACCAGGTCTCACTAAGTCGCGGAGGGCCTCACTAAGTAGCTGAGGCTGGCCGCGAACCCGGATCCTCTGGTCTCCACCTCCCGAGTACTGGGATTACAAGTGTGTGCCACCATGCCTGGCCTAACATCCTTTCTGATGAGGAAATGATTGCCCAGCATGGAAACCCAGCTAATGAACTTGCCCGTTGTCTTTCTTGAGGAGAATAGTGCAAGCCAGGTGTGGCGGTGCACGCCTGTCGTCCCAGTACTCAGGAAGCTGAGACAGGAGTATGGCAGGTCTGAGGCCAGTGCACAGTACCTTAGGGAGACCCTGGTTCAAAATAGAAAATAAAGTAGGGCCGGAGATGGAGCTCAGAAGCAGAACCCCTTTATCGCCTTGGATTCAATCCACACACACACACACACACACACACACACTCGATTAGTGCATTTTTCTCATACTGTGAAACATTTCCTAGTTTCACACAGGAGGTTCACAACTGCCTGGCTCCTCGGTGTTCAGTGGTGTCATCACATGAGGGCTGGCTGGTGAGTCACCAGGAGGAGTGGGACTTACTCCTTGCAGGGTGTGGCACCAATGGCCAACATAAGATCAGCCAGAGTTCTCCTTTCCGCTGCCACTGTGACTCACAGTGCCTTCAATGCCCACCTCTCCATCATCTCTGTCCTGGAGTGAGGACCTCCCACAACAGAGCCCAAGCCGGGCCTCACAGACCCCACAAGACGCGGGACACCAGCTTCAAGATTAGGACAGCCCGAGTCTGTCTGATACTACAGCGCCGCCTTGTCGGTCCTGATGGATGTCCTGGCGTTGTGACGGTCGTAAGCAATGCAGCTCCTTGATGGCGCGTCCTCGGGCAGCACCTTAGACCACCTCTTGCCTCGTCCTTCCTAGAACAGTGTGAAACTCCACAGATGAAGTGGAATTGGGGGCATAAATAATCTGTGAGAATGTCTCCTGACTCCATCAACCCCAGGCCGCTCAGGTTCTCTGCAGAATGCGTGGGAAATGCGCGGCATTCGCCCAGGACAGACCTGACCACGCGGGGACATCTTTCAAACCTACATTCTTTATTAGTCTGTTTCTGAATTCACGTCTCTCCTTTTGTCCCATCCTTTGAAACCACCGCTTCAATGATTTTTACATTTCCCAACAGGCTTCTCTTGACTCCAAAAGGAAACAAAAGATGTTTTCTTCTGTTTTTTTTTTTTTTTTTTGCTAAATAAAACTGTGGCACATGTCCAGTGTATGTTAGGTTCCATTTCACTACCACATAAAACAATCACACAATTTTGAAGCAAGAAGGGATAGTAGACATTATCCAGCCTGAATTCGTGATTTTTTAGATTAACAAAGCTGGAACTTATTTGACTGGTTCAAGGTCATATAGCTATTGTACTTGGGAGATTGAGATAGGAGGATCCCAGGTCCGAGGCTGGCCTCAGCAACTTAGCAAGACCCTCATCAACTTAGTAAGACCGAGACCCTGTTTCAAAATAAACATTAAAACAGGGATGGGGTATAGCTCAAAGATAGAATGCTCCTGAGTTCAATCCACAGTAACACACACACACACACACACACACACACACACACACACACACACACACACACCTCATATAGCTACATAGCCAGTTAGGATTCAAGCTCACATCTCCTGATTTCCAGGCAAAGTTATGCAAAAAAACATACATTAAACAGAATATGTACTAATCAAAAGCAAAACAGACAAACAAAAAAACCCACAAAGCAAAAACATAACTCTTCAACATTGGGGAAGAAGGAAACTTAATCATAGAAAACCAAGCGTGCTTAAAATCCTCTGAAAATTCTTGACTACCAACCAAATTCCAAACTCCTAAGTCGACGGGATGGAGTGAGCTCCTAAGATGGTGGTATTGGCAACTGAACCCAGGGCCTTGCACGTGCTAGGCAAGTGGTCTCCACCGAGCCACATCCCCAGTTCTCTTTCTACTTTCTTTTGAGGCAGGGTCCCATGATGTTGCTGAGGCTGGCCTCGAACTTGTGATGCTCCTGCCTCAGCATGCTGAGTAGCTGGGATTACGGGCACGCATCCCCAGGCTTGGCTAGTCTCAGCCCTTTTATACAAATTTCATAATTGTACGTGCATTTGCCTCTTGGATGGTGTTAACTTCTAAGTGAAGCTACCACTATAAACTCTAAATTGAATCCATATTCTTTCCGAAGCTGTTTCTCCTCCTGCATGTCCTGTCACAACGATGGGTCATACCACATATCTGGTTGAAAAAAAGTATATCGTGGGGCTGGGGAGACACCTCAGTGGTAGAGTGCTTGCCAACAGGTACAGGGCTCTACAGTACAGCACACATGTGTGCGCACGCGTGCACACACACACACACACACACACACACACAGTATATCCTGTGCCTGGGCTCAGCCCATTTGCAGAGATAAATTGTCATGCATTATGGTAACTATGATGAAGGAGCAGAGAGCTGTGGCAGTAACAGCGAGGTGTGCGGAGGGGAGAACCGAGAGGCCTGCAGAAGCAGGCCTCCCTGAGGCCACCACACAGCCTCCTTTGACCTCCCCCTCGCTTGGTCCACTGCGCCTGTCTGGCTCACCTTCGTCTCCTTGCTTGTCCCCTGCCTGAATCCTCCCACCTTCAGCTCATCTGTTACCTGAGAGCTGCTCACAGAATGACCGTAAAAGTGCTCATCAATCCATCCTCTCTCTATGTTGCTACTGGAATGGTCTTCTGAAACTGCAGATACTGTACTAGTTCCCAGCCCACAAGCCCTCCAAAGCTTTAGGAAAGTGTCATCTGGAAATGCAAGATCCTGCAAGGCACACCTGCCATCGGTCTCCCCCATCTGAGCAGTGCTAAGTCCTGTTTTATGCAACTATGGTGCTACTGAGCTTGGACTGAGTACACTTTGCCTTGAAAGTCCTCCAAGCCCTGTCCCTTGGCTAATCCTGACTACCTTTCAAGAGTCAATTCAAACAGAGCTTCCTGTCTGCGGGCAGTCCCTGACTATCTATTTTCTCATAGGCTCCTATCATTCCAGAACATTCTGCCAACACAGCACCAACCACCTGCATGGCAGATGCCTCTTCTGCAAGACCAAGGACAGGACCGATGGGCTTCTGTGTCCCCAGCTCCAATGCAGAAGAGATGGCGTTGAATGAAAGACCTCATGAATGAATGATGGGTACTTGCCTTCTTCAGATATGACAGAAACATGCTTAATTAATCTTCTATTTACAGCACATAACACATACTAAATACTCGAAGAATGTTTTCAGAATGAACATTGACAAGAACACTGTTAGCTGTGTGCCACGATGGTACCGCAAAAGATAAACATGGCAAATATCAGAAATAACCCAGTCAACTTATGTGCGACTCTGAAGTTCTAAGATCTCAAAGCAGAAACCGGAGGGACAGCATTCATCCAGTTTGCAGCAGTGTAGCCTTTTCTTTTCCTCCTTTGCATAACTCCATGCTACTCCTTCTAGGCTGCTGCCTCTAGTATTCTAACAACTGGATGCATTCCGTGTGGAAGGAAGAAAGTCAGTCTGTGTCTACAACACAAGGTACCTAAGAAAGGATATGGAAGATTCTCATTACAAATATCTTTAAGCAGCTGACAAGAAAATTGTTTCCTACCTGACAAAGTATATTTTTGTGAATTTCCCAAAGTTAAGCACACACACAATGAAGAGTGTCTAATCTCATTTCCACTGGTAAATGCCTGCCCACTGCTTCGAGCCGGCTCTGCTTCTTGCTAGTGAGGGATTTAGTCCCTTCACATTATGAAAGAGCAAAGCAATCCTTATTTCCTGTTTTCCAGATATCTTAATGTTTCTGCCAAACGACTCATCCCTCTGTTTTTAATTAGGCTGTATACAGTACTGTCTTTATTTCAGGATGTTCACATCTTCATTTCAGTTGATGTTACTGTCTGTTTCCTGCTAATATAACATTCAGTGGTTTAACATTAAAAACGATAACATGTGAAGTAGTACGCACAGTTCAATTACTCTTTGAGGCTAATCTGGTGTTAAAATCCCTTGCTTCAGAAAAGTAAGATAATATTTTACTCCCAAACCAACCACATTCAGAAAACTTAAAGACCAGCGACCCTTTCAGCAATGTTCACTTAAGATATTATAACAAAAGCTCAAATTGAGATGTGGCCATAGTTTCTAGGTATAAGTGATTTGTGAGCATATGTGAATGGTGACCTAATTTTTATTAAGTTTTTTGTCTTTTTGCTTGTTGAACTGTATGTTAACAAAAAAAGGCCTTTTTCTATCAATACATCTATAAGAAACTAACTGAAATCATCAGATTATAATTTATAATTATAGTTCATTTGTTGGGTCAAACAAACATTTGGGTCTTAAAAACATATTATGTTAGATTTTCAATATTCCCCACCTGAAAGGCTACAGTACTACCAAGAGATAGCAGGGGGTGATTTTGAAAGTTGCTGGTTAATCAGCTAATACACAAACTGTACAACAAAATCGACTTGTGAGGCTGCTATAAATCCACCTTTCCATGGTTAGATTAAAATTCATTTTATGACAATGCTCATTGGATCATAGCTTTATTCTTCCCTCCTACTTTTAATCAGTACTGTTTTACAGCTAATCATAATTAATTTTATGGTTAAATCTTAAATAATAGCCCTAATGGAATACTTAACTGTTGAGTAGTCTGAAAGTTACTTAACATTTTCCCTGATGTTAAGAAAATAAAAAGTCAATTAAAAAGTTAAATTCAATTTTAGCAAGAACAACTTTGTCTTGATTTGTTTAGCAAAATATAGGACATCACAATTAGTATTCCTACTGAAAATTCCTGAGAAATACTTTATGAATGATATTATATTCATGTTCATAAATTACTTAAGAAGCTGGCATTCTAATCAGACAAATAATTTATGTTGCTCATGTAACCAGAGATAGGTCAATAAATAATCTGTTAAATGGCATTTATAGAAACTTGGAAGGGAGAGTTTCCATTCTGGAGCTCAGGTATAATACTACCTCTCGTACATCAAAGCAGTCTGTGAAGTGGTGAGCCCCAATAATCATTTCTGGGGAAAAGTTCATGAGGAAGCATCATCTCTCTGCTGAAAAATAGTACTGAGGGATTTTGTTGCTTTTGGTGCACAAGGAAGAAAAGAAAATGCTGTCAACACACATACTAGGGTATTTAGACAAATGTGACCTAGTGAGTTGATTCTCTGTTGTCCAGGGAAAGGTTAGTACATGTTCTGGTAGGCCAGAGGAGAGGGAAGGCCTGGGCCAGCACACTGTGCAGACCGCACAGAGAGCAGCGGATACAGGTGGTAGTGGTGGTGGCAGTGACAGTGCATGATGGTTATGGTGAGGATGGTGATGATGAGGGGGGTGATGGTGATGGTGATAATAATGGTGATGGTGATGATGACGGTGATGGTGATGATGATGATGATGGCTGTGGTGATGACTATGATGATGATAGCGATGGTGATGATAGGGATGGTGATGGAGATGGTGATGGTGATGACGCCCATGGTGATGGTGATGATAGTGACGGTGATGATGGTGATGCGGATGATTATTATGATGGCGATAATGATGATGATAATGGTGATGATGATGGTGATGATGATAATTGTGGTGATGGTGATAATGATGGTGATGGTGATAATGATGGTGATGGTGATGGTGATGATGGTTATGGTGACAGTGATGATAGCGATGGTGATGATAGGGACGGTGATGATTATGATAATGATGGTGATGATGGCCATGGTGATGGTGATGATAGTGACGGTGATGATGGTGATGCGGATGATTATTATGATGGCGATAATGATGATGATAATGGTGATGATGATGGTGATGATGATAATTGTGGTGATGGTGATAATTGTGG
>PVJS01051336.1:0-14008 GCA_004027185.1 Glis glis
TATGTATGTATGTATGTATCTATCATCTATCATCTATCTATCTAATCTATCATCTATCTATATCTATCTATCATCTATCTATCATCTATCTATCTGTCTATCTATCTATCTATTTATCTATCTATCTAGATGTTTATTTCCTTTTGACATCAGATTGTGCACTCTCTTTGACAGCTCTCCTTCAAGCCTTGCCCTGGAGACCCATGTTCTTTCCATATCCTGTCTTCATCCATTTTGGAGATCATCTGGCATGTCAATAAGCTAGAAGTTAGTCACGCTGTCTCAATCTACCTGCAAGGAAGATTGGAGGAGATGGTCTTCCTGTGCCAAGGAAAGGAAAACAGGATAAGGTATTTAGCCAGTCTCTCAGAATTTAGAGAATCTCTCTTCATTTTAGGAGGGAGCATAAACACAAACTTTATATCTGCAAAATAGTATATTTTCTGGCTACATTTCATCTGTTATGTCCTTCATTGGATTATGGAAAGGCTGTTATGACCTTCCTCACAAAGGTTGACTTCCTTCCTTCAAAACATTTAATTTTCTTTTCCTCTGCATGTTTCTGAAAAAGACTAAGATAATAAAATCAAATGGAAGGAAAGAAATTGATTGCATCTCTCTAGAAATCAAGTAGAACATTTACATATATTTTAAATGATGCATCATTTTCCTAGGATATACATGTGCATCAGAATAGCCCAAAGAAAATATCTTGAATTTAGCCGGGCGTGGTGGCACACGCTTGTCATCCCAGTACTTTGGGAGGCAGAGACCAGAGGATCCGGGTTTGCCGCCAGCCTCAGCTCTCTCTCTCTCTCTCTCTCTCTCTCTCTCTCTCGCTCTTTCTCTCTCTCTCCTTGTCTCTCTCTATGTACTTAGTGAGGCCCTGTGCAACTTCGTGAGACCCAGTTTCAAAATAAAGTATAAAAAATAGGGCCGGGGGTGTGGCGCGGAGGTAGAACGCCCCTGCGTTCAATCCCCGGTACCGCAAAAAAAAAAAAAAGAAAATATCTTAAATTTAAATATTCTTAGCATTTATTTACTTTAGAGAAAAGAGAAAGTTGTGCATATGTTTTCCAAAATAATAAAGAAAATAAATAAACTAACTTGATTGTTAAATAGGACATATTGCATGTGACAAAATATATTAATGAGCCATCCTCTCCACTGCCTAAAGTTGTCACCCAGGATTGCAATGAGAAGGCAAAAAATGATATTAATAGTGACATTCTTACTAGCAAGCACATATGAGTAAATACCCACATATTTCGTGTCTTAATACCTGGACTCAAGGAAACTTTCATTCCAGACTTTATTTCTTGAATACAAGTCTTGACTCCACTAACTTGACATGTAAGACTAGAAAATACCTGTAGAACATGTCCAAGCAATTTTCAGGGGCAATGGATTTAGTATCTCTCTCCTGTGGACATTTGTCACTAGGGTATATTTAAGAGGTATTCTCATTTGTGTCTTGTGATACATCTGGAAAAACATTTGAGTTTAAAGTCCTAGGCTTTGTGTCCAAAATCTGGTTTCTGATGTGGGCAGCAAGCTCTTTGGCTGATTCACACAGGGGCTAGCTTGAGGCAATCTGTGACATAGTGGCACCACACAGCCCTAAATAGCATAACGTTGGTTTCAGTGCAAACATTCCATCAGAGTGCAGACTTCTTTGACCTCAGTTTCCTTAGATCGCAGGTGAATGCTAAACACCAGGGTTAATTTGTAAGTCAGGTGTCTCCATGTGTGATTCTGATAGTAGTTGGAAAGTCTCCTGCCCATAAAACCTTCCTCATTAACCTCTCACAGGGACCAAGGTCCTACCGTGACACATTTATTCCTTTAGAATATGAAGGCTTCTCTCCTTTGAGAGTTTCCAATGAAATTAGTCTACCAGAAAAAGGGAGTAGCAGAAAGTACTAATTTTCCTCTTTGGAACCCATGCACTTCATGATATTTCTGATAAAAGGGGGATTTAATGGTTAAATACTTTTGGAAACATTGTACACTGTATTCCATTCTAGCCCCCTAACAAGATCCACAAGATACCTTGCCATATAGAATCTTTTGAAGGTTCGAGAGGGCTTTAAGTACATAAACATGTTTACTTGTTTTATTGAATTCAGAATTTCCAGAACATATTTATCTTAAAGCCCCCTTTTTATGGAATATCCACTAAAACAACCTGCACAGCTAATAAGGAGAACATCCTGGGAAACCCCAGAATTCCCTAACTACATCCTCATCTGGTTTGTTATCAGCTCACTTACTGTGAAGTCCTGATGGAATGAGTTCCAAGAAAATGATCTATGTGACTCTGGGCAAGGTGGTACATACCTGTAATCCCAGTACTTAGTTAGCTGAGACAGGAGGATTGCATATTGGAGGTCAGCCTCAGTAATGTAGTGAGGATTTCAGCAACCTAACAAGACCCTGTTTCAAAAAAAAAATTGAAGGGCTGGGTGTAGCTTGGAAGAAGAATGCCTCTCTCTTCAATCCCCAGTACCAAAATAAAAAAAGAAAAATACTTATAATACTTATTAAATATTTATTATTACTTCATGATATTAATATAAGTTGATTAAAAAAACTCAGACTCAAACTCAGTTCCTCCTACTGCACTCTCATAACACAGTTTGCTTCTGACACCATATATATGGGTTGCTTTCCCCATTAACCAGGCAAACAATAAATTCTGTAGCAGCTAGGTATCCTCTAATTCAATTTTGTCCTGACACTATCTACCTGAAGAGAGCATCAGTTTTCACAGGTTGAGGGCTTGGCATTCAAGACTGACTGTCCTTCACGTACTAGTCATAAGCCCCAAGTTGTTTCACCTGTGGCTCTGAGATTGGCTATAAGTTGTAGTCCAGCAATCTCCTCTTTGGTTTGATTAATTTGCTCAAGTGGCTCACAGAACTCAGGAAAATACTCATGTTTTCCAGTTTATTATAAAGGACACAGATAAAGAGATGTTTAGGGCATGGTATAGAGGAAGTGGTATGGAACTTCTCTAACCTCTTTGGGCACTCTACCCTCTAGAAACTACCTAGGATCTGTCCAAACTTTGTCCTTTGGGGTTTTTATGGAGCCTTCATTGCATAGGAATGAATGAAGCATAGACAACATGTAGAAATATGATTGGACAGAAAGATATGATCTAATACTGGTAGACTGAGAGTGGAAACCAGTATGATCTCTGTGTTTAGATTCTTTCTGGCCTCTCTGTGAAGCCTTCCTTCCCCCTGGGTATGGAGTAGGACCTATTCTAAAATAGAGCTGGCTGTGGTGACACTCACATGTAATCCCAGTACTTTGAAGGTTGAAACAGGAGGATCCAAGGTTAGAGGACAGCCTCAGCAACTTAGTAAGACTCTGTTATAAAACAAAAATAAAAAGGGCTAGGGATGTAGATCAGAGGTAGAATGCCCCTGGGTTCAAACCCCAGTACCACAATAAATAAATAAATAAATAAATAAATAAATAAATAAATAAATATAAAATGGAGCAGACAAGCTAGGACAGAGAAGCTCTTCTTCAAAAGCTCTAAGAGAGAAAAAAGGGGAAATATCATAGTTTCTATAATCCACTTTGTGGAATAGAAATTCTAATAATCCTACTTACAAAAATCAATGCAATATACAAAATAAATAATTTGATTAAAAAGTACATAAAATGATATTCATCATAGCCTGAAAAAAAGTTGAAAATACAAACACTTTAGAAAATGTAAATTTGGTTACATAAAATTGCTGACCAGATAGATACTTCAGAGAGGTCAGAATAAAATTTTCATGAGCATCCTCCTGGTGGTAGGCCAGGAAGAGCATTGAGATGATCTTTATTGCCCAAGAACATTCGAAAATTTTCCTGTTTCCCTAAGTTTTGTATTGTGGTAACATAACATGCTGGAACAATAATGAAGGCTATGCAAATTCATCCCAGCTACTAAGAATCTCAAAACACTAGGAAGAGCATTTAATTAAAACAGTATTTTACTTCTTCTGGGTTTTCACTTAGTCTCTACATTTTTTAACTATCTGAGGTTATGGTTCCAGTAATTTTGTTCCTTATGGTCTGAAATTCACATGTGAAATTCCATTCTAAAATTTTCATTGTCTCATGCTAAACCCAAATGCTGAGTGTCTTAAACTTCAGAAGTAAGTACACAATTAGATGATCTATGTCCATCCTTAATACTTACGTTTAAACATTTCCATTTGCCATTGGACACCATTACTTCCTATGGAAGAAGCTATACTACTCTTCAACCTATTTCCAGTTACTGTATGACAAAACCTTAAGGGATATACTTTTGCCTAAAGTAGTGAATATTTTAAAAGGTTAGTTGTTGATAAGTCCACCTAATTTTCTATAAGGGAAGGTAACTATGTTAGCCATCTATTGCTATATAAAAATGTATCTGACACTTAGCATCATAAAACAATAAAAACCACTTATTTATTCATAATTCTGGATTTTGCAGAGAAGCCAGAGGCTCAGTTTTTCTCTGATTCAAATGGTATTGGTGAGGGCAGCTCAATTCTGTATGGAAGATATAAGTGTCATAGTCATATATTTTGTGCCTCAGTGGGGTTGGATGGAATGGTTGGTGATGCCTTGGACTCTCTCCACTCTAGTTTCTAATCCTCCAGGGCCTATTTTCCTTGAAATAGCTTCTCTCTAGCTGGTCACCCTAACTTCTTTTCAAAATGGCTGGTTTTGAAGGAGACAAGAGCAAAAGCTACTAGGCCTCTTAAATGGAAGGTTCAGAACTGGTATAGAATTACTTCCACTGCATTCTGTTGGTCAAAAGAAGTCAAAAAGCAAATGAAGGTCAAGAAAAAGGAAATAAACTTCATCTTTTGATTAAAGAAACAACATTACAATAAAGAAAATAAAGATGCTAATATTTTTGCAGAAATTGTACCATAATAACATCTGAGTATAGATGGATACGGGCATCCAGAAAAGGACTGGCTTCGTTTCCTCTGTTTGGAGGGAAAATTCAAACTTTACCCTACAGTTCTTTCTCCACAGTATCACCAGAGACAGTCATTTCAGTATGGAAGCATACTATTTAAGATTTTTAAAATTACATATGCAAGATTTTAGCAAATCATATTCCTCAGTGCACAAATATTACAAACACCATCTGAATAAATGGTCTGTGGAAGAAAAAATATGACCACCAAATACATTTAAGAAACCTCTGGATATACCAATTTGATCTTGTGTGTTTACATCACAGATAAATATGTTAAATATTCTGATAAATACTACAGTACACACAACTGCTATATTTTATTTAATCTAGCATTTCTCCACATTTATTTACATGGAATACATTTTTGTCTTGAGAAAATTGTTAACATCTCAAAAGTTAGTACCACTTAGAGCTGACTCTAATGTAGGCATAGTTTCAGCTATACAAAGATGTCTAAGCAAGTAATCTTTCTGTGACCTGATCAGATCTTGGCCTTTTTAAATTTTGAACTATAGATGGAAAAGACTTCAGATAGATTTCCTATTTTTAGTGCCATTTTGTATTTTACCAGATCCTAAGTTTCTGAAATATTATCAGCTTCTTATGACCACTAATGGGTACCTGAATTACCAATATCACTTTCAATAAGAGAGAGACTTGACATAGCACAGGATACTCTTGAATAAACATGTACATTTGAAGAGTACAGATCAGTAACATCTCTGTTATGTAGGAATGCGTATAAGAAGGTACAGTCATATATATTTATCTTTAGATCTGTTACTGCACCCTGTTCTGTTTTCTCCAGTTCCTTATCTTTACCCCCAGGCTCTATATTACAGGGCTATCACCTGAGCACTCAATAGAAGCAGGAGGATACAGGGGGGACGATTTGAAGACCATGAATTCAAAGAGTTGGGGAAAGCAAGGTGTTAAGAATTGAGAGGCAACAGATTGCAGGAAATGGAATAAAAGAAGCTAAGCACCAAAATCCAGAGTTTGATGTCTGTGGAGAATGTGACTGCCAGAAACAGGTGAACCTTTGCCTTCGAAAGGTTTAAGGGTCATGGAAAGCCATGATCAGACTGATGAACTAGCTGAAATCAGCCTGCTCCTCCAAAGTAAACGTTCCTGTGTCTCTTGCCGGCACCTATTCCCATATATCCCACTTGTCAAACATTGTCTCAAGGATCTTCTGTATATCCTCAGCGGTTTTATTGCTACCTGCTATCTCAAAGACTCTCTAAAATTGTTCTGCAGTTTTCCTGGTTAGACTTTGCTCCTAGCTCTCTCTCACTTCATGTTTACTAGTTAAACACTACTCCCCGGACTGTACTCTGTAGTAGCATCCATATCTCAACCTCCCCCCTCAAGAATGAATAAAAGCTGTGGACCAGTGTCTAGCAGGGCCTTCGCCAAGAGTAAGGTCCCCTGGCCTGCCCCTTTCAATCTTCTCTGGGTCTGCATCATTCTTTTCCCCTCACTGCACCTCTGGACGGTCACCGACAGATGTCAGGCTGGGTTGGTAAAGTGCAGGCATTCTTTGATAATCACATTTCTGAGCCACAATAAACATAAAGTTACTTTGTCCCTGATAAGCATAAAAAGATTGGAAGACTAAAGAATTAGGCTTGTTAAGAATAAGGAAGTACCAAATAAGCCAGGTGGAAGGACCTACAAAGTGGTCCATGTCCATAAGCCTCATAGCTAAAATGCTATCACCACTGCAGCTAAGCACTGGATATTGGTTCAATCAGTGAAGTGAATTATCAATTATTCCTGGTCTTGTTGGACTTATATTATTAGAGTAATCTTACATTAACTTTTATCACTGGACATGGTTTTTTTGAGAGAGTGCTACATGATATCACATGAATTACAACCATATGTCTATCTATATGTGTTGAGTTGCAGCAATTCTACTACCAACTATTAACCAGGACCAATCATTTTAGCCAACATCATAACATCCTTATTTTGCATGTTTATCTGTCCAGTGACATGGGAAAATGAAATATACACATGAGAATATCCTCTCCTAATTCAATGAAATCATCACTATAAACAATGGTAGGGGATTTCCTTCTGTAAGTATTGATATATTTAAAAATTTACTTATGATTATTTACAATTTATTGAAGTGAGAGTCATGAAACATAAAATTGACCACTTAAAAAAACTGTTTCATTTAACTTGCTTTATACTCAGAGTCCTAGGTACTCATGCCCAAGCTTTCAAACATAAGGAAAAGCAAGTTAAATAGACTTGGAAGCTCCAAAAGTAGGAGGTAGAGCTACTCACACAATATTGAAATGCCTCTAAAAGGCAGAGTTAAAGGTATAAGCCATATTTTCAGGATGGTGGGGAAAGACTATGGAAGGCTCCTGGGTTCTTGATAGCTGTCGAGTTGCCACATCAGCCCTGGATTACCAACCCAGGCTTTGCATGAGATTAAAACCAATTTTTATCTTCCTTAATCAACTGTTATTTTAACTCTGCATCCCTATTATAGCAGGTAAACCAATACCGTAATTGATACAACTCTCATAGCTAGTAATGGACTACATTCTACAATTCTTTTCCAAGAGGTTTACAAATGACTTCTGCTCGAGCTTCAAAACTATGTTCCTCCAAGACCTCTCTGTTAATGTAACCAAAATAGATGATCAAAAGCAAAACTGCAAGAATAAAATGTTGCAGAGGGCCATTGTACTGTTAGGAATGGGACTTGTGTCTATTCGTTGATTCTTTTTCTTTTCATCTTCAAAAGTCACAATTAAAATTTCAATATTGATTTAATTCCCTAACTGAAGCAGATTATGTATTAACTTAGAAAAGAGCTGATTTTAAAATGGGCCAAAATTTGAACCGATATTTTTCTAAAGAAAACATACAGATGGCAAACAGGTATATGAAATACTCAACATGACTGACCATTAGGGAAATGCAAATGAAAACCATAAAGAGAAATCATTTCACCCAATTAGAATGACTATTATCAATACGACAAGAAATAACACACGCTGATGAGGATGTAGAGAAATGGGGCTCTCATTCACTGTTAGTGGGAATGAAAATTGGTACAGCCACTGTGGAAAAAATAATGGAGGTTACTCTTAAAAGTAAACATAAAATTACCATATAATACAGCAATCTCACTACTGGGTATACAGCCAAAGTAAACGAAATCAGAACATTGAAGAGATATTTATACTCACATGTTTTGGCATCAATACTCATGTGAACTAAGATATGGAATCAACACATGTGTACATATATAAATGAATGGATATAGAAACTGACATATTTATACAATGTAATACTACTCATCCATAAAAAGGAATGGAATCCTGTTATTTGGGACAATATAGATAAGCCTGAATGGCATTATTTTAAGTGTAATAAACTAGGCACCAAAAGACAAATTCCCCATGATCAAACTAATTTGTTTATGGAATCTAAAAAAGTTGATTTCTTAGAAGTATAAAGTAGAATGAGAGTTACCGGAGGCTGCAAAATATAGGGAAGAGAGGGAGAAGTTAGACAAAATAATAAATACACAGAAAATATTAGCAAGCTTTTTGTTCTATTATTGCACAATAATATACAGTACATTTCAAAAACTCTAGAAGATTTTGAATGTTATTACCATAACAAAATGACAAATCTTTGAGGTTATGCATATGCTAATTATTCAAATTTCATCATTGTGCATTATATGCATGTATTGAAACATCACACTGTACTCCATACATATTGTTATGGTTTGGATTTAAAATATCCCCCAGACCTTATGGCTTAGACAAGACAGCTATGCCTGGAGGCAGGGCAGGGTTGAAGGGGACAAATCCCAGGGGGTGTGGCTGGGTACAGTGTGTGTGACCTGACCCAGCCAACTGCAGCATCTGCTCTCTGACCCTTTTGCCCTCTGCTCTCCACCATAATGCTTTGAGCACCTGCAGCTCTGGCTCCAGCTTGAAGCCAGTGTAACAGAGTAAAACCTCTGAAATCCCCAGATCTATAAGAAATAAACCCTTCTTCCTCTAAGTTTTGCATGTCAACTGTTTGGGTCACCATGTGGAGAATATTGACTGAAACACATGTATAATTATTGTATATCAATTAAAAATTAAAAACATTAAATTTTTTACAATGCCAAAAAATAAAGAAAATACTGACATCCTAATAATTTAAGAAATTGTTGTTGGGAAAGGTTGTCGATGGTGTTTTCTAAAAGTTTTCTGTAGCTGGGCATGGTGGCACACGCTTATAATCCCAGTACTTGGGAGGCTGAGACAGGAGGATCGCAAGTTTGTGGCAAACCTCAGCAATTTAGTGAGGCCCTCCACAACTTAGTGAGATCCTGTTTTAAAATTAAAAAAAAATAGGGTTTGGGGTATAGCTCTGAGTAGTATGTATCTGGGTACAATCCTCAGTGCCACAAAAAATATATTCCTGTAAAATTCAATATGCAACTAGCATTGGGGGCCACTGATCTAATTCAACTCCTAATTGTATATTTAAAACACTACAAGATTCTGAAGTCTAGGTAGGTATGTGGATTCTAACCGAGTACATCAACTTTATTTATAGATGGCAAAAGTAAAAGTATAGGGAAATGAAGAGAAAAATAATGTTTGGTGGCAAGACTAGGTCTAGAAGCAAATATAGAAACAGATGTCCATTCTGTAAGAATCATCAAAAGGTATAATTAGATCCTGTGGTCTGGATCTTGAATGTCCCCAAAGTCCCATGTGTTGAAGGCTTAATCTCAAGCCTGTGGTGTTATTAGAAGGCGATGGAGCCTTTGGAAGGTAGGGCCTTGGGGACTACTGGAACAATGTTAGTTCATTGGGGATATGACCTAGAAGGGAATATTGTCACACTGGCCCTTGCTATTCCTTTCTCTTTGATTCCTGGCCACCATTAGGTGAGCATCTTTCCTCTGTCCCATGATGTACTTCCATACCACAGGCCCAAAGGCAAGAGAGTCAAATGATCACAGACTGAAACCTCTAAAACTCTAAGTCAAAAAAAACCTTTCTGCCAGGCGTGGTGGTACACACCTGTAATTCTAGTACTTAAGAGGCTGAGACAGGAGGATCACAGGTTCAAGGCCAGCCTCAGCAAAGTTAGTGAGACTCTCAGTAATGTAGTGAGACCCTGTTTTAAAATAAAAGATGAAATAGGCTTGGGGGTATAGCTCAGAGGTAGAATTCCTCCTAGTTCAACTTCCAGTACTAAAATAAATAAATAAATGAATAAAAAATAAACCTTTCCTCTTTTAAAGTTGATTATCTCGGGCATTTTTTATTGTGATAAAAAGCTAATACACTAGAAAAGGGAATAATGGGAAAGAAAGAAAGTTATTAAAATTGAAATAATTATAAGGATGATCAATATGGGAAGGATAGGTAAATTTAATAAAACATAGAAAAAGAACAGTAATAGAAAAATTCATTCCATTTAATTTATCTGGAGCACCTACTATGCACTTACTAAGGAGAGGGTACAATAAGAATAAAACAGAGTTCCTGCACTCGATAAATTATAATATAGATAAGTTATAGGATCATACTTGTGAGACTTCAAGGAGGAAATATGCCAAAGCCATCCTTGTTGTTTGTTACCAAATAGTGTGGCTGAATAGATGCTTAGTGTTTCTGAATGAATAACTATATGAAAAATAAGTAGAAAATATAATAGAATCTTAGCAACAGGAAAATGACCCCTGGCTGTAGCAGTAAGGGAATGCTTCACAGGGGAGGGATTTGAGTTAACCCCCATGGATAGGGAGTTTGAAGAAGTATAAAAGTAGGAGACAAATAATCCTGGAGGAGAAAGTGCATGTGAAAAGTATGTATAAGAGAATCATAGCATGTATATTTAGCATAGAGAAGATTTACTGATTGGAACAGAGGTTTTATTTTGGGGTTCAGTATTGTATTGGTCAGGGTTCACTAGAGTAACAGAATTCACAGGACACATACCTGGTTAAAGAAGATTTATCAAATCAGCTTACAGTGTGAGACCCTGTAGTCCCAAGTGGCCATATGCACGTGGAGAGCCAGAGGAACCAGCAGCTGGTCGAGCGGTCCAAGAGCTGGAGTCTCAGAATCGAAGTGACCACTAATTCAGTCCCAGTCAGAGATGGAAAGGCCAGGAAACTCTCCAGAGAAACGATGGTGAAGATCCAGTTCGAAGAGCTGAAGGCCAATATCTCAGATGAAAGCAGACATGCTTTCTTCAGGAAGAACCATGCATGCCTTTATGCAACTTTCTCCTTTTTATCCAGGTCCTGTGCCTATCAGAACCCTGCTGCCTACATTCAGGGCAGGACTTTCCCTTCAATCTGTCATCACATAAACCAATCATCTCATCAACACACCCAAAGTCACATAATCTGAGGTGTCTCATGAGCCAGTCAAGTTGACAATCCAGACTAACCATTACAAGTCCACACCTTGTCAACTTGACTCCCAACCCTGTCTCTTTAAATCATATTAATCTTCAAATGAACATAATATAGAAATCTTGTCTAACATGACATACCTATCCTGTGTACAACCAAAAATGCATCAGTTACTTCCTTTGAATAGGAGGCAGTTTTCTGAGTGACGCTTATTCCTGATACTTAGATACTATAATGTAGATTTAACAACGCTTAAGTACTGATACTAAGTCCATCAATATTATGTTACCTGATAGAGGAATAACACAAACAAACATATTCTTAACAAAATAGGAAAGAAATATTCATGGCAATTACAATCCTTATTTCTGTAACTGGTCTGGTGGCCGTAGTTGGTACTTATAATTACCTTCGTCTACTACCCATTGCGCATTTCCTCTGCCTTCAGCCAGCACTTCAGCAGGTCTTGGTTCTTTACCTAGAGGGGTGCCCCACACCTTCATTCCTGGAGGAACTGAAATATTTACCATCCTGCCTGGATTTAGGTGCTGTAGTTTTCCAGTGACTTTAAAAACAGGACATGGCAATACTAGAAGACACCCTAAAATATCTGCTGCTTCCCAATCATACTTCTCCTTACCTCTATTGTGGAGTAATAGTCCAATTTCCCCTTGGTAATCTGGATGGATCACCCCAGCCAACAGCATGACTCCATTCTTAGCCTGTTGACTCAGAGGCACGAGGAGTCTAAAGTGGCCAGGGGGGAGTCTTAACTTCCTGTTTAGTGGAATCATTGTTGTGCCTCCTGGTAGAAGCATTCCTCCCTCTGGAGGCCAGCAGAGCATAAGGTTGCAGGGACAGGAAGCAAAAATTTTGCTAGTATAGTGGGTCACTAGGGGTAATGGTAAGTGGCACTATTCCTGTTTCCCTGTTTCCACCCCTTGATTCCTGGACTGGTGAATTCTGGCTATAGGGGAAGCAGCACAGTAGCGTGGATGCTGATTGAGAGAATATACAGCCTTCTGGAGAACCTTGCCCCAGCCCTGCAAGGTATTGCCACCGAGCTGGCACTGTAACTGAGTCTTTAAAAGATCATTCCACTGTTCCATCAAATCAGCTGCCTCAGGATGGCGGGGAACATGGTAATACCAGTGAATCCCATGAGCATGAGCCCATTGCTGCTCTTCTTTGGCTGTGAAGTGAGCTCCTTTGTCAGAAGCAATGCTGTGTGGAATACCATGGCGGTGGATAAGGCATTCTGTAAGTCCATGGATGGTAGTTTGGGCAGAGGTCTTATGTGCAGGGAAGGCAAATCCATACTCAGAGTAAGTGTCTATTCCAGTAAGGACAAAGTGCTGCCCCTTACATGATGGAAGGGGCCCAATATACTCAACCTGCCACCAGGTTGCTGGCTGATCACCTTGGGGAATGTTGCCATATTGGGGGCTCAGTGTCGGGCTCTGCTGCTGGTAGATTGGGCACTCAGCAGTGGCTGAGGCCAGATCAGCTTTGGTGAGTGGAAGCCCACGTTGCTGAGCCCATGCATAACCTCCATCCCTGTCACCATGGCCACTTTGTTCATGAGCCCATTGAGCAATGACAGGGGAGGCTGGGAAAGAGACTGAGTGCTATCCACAGACCAGGTCATCCTATCTCCTTGATCGTTAAAGTCCTCCTCTGCTGAGGTCACCTTTTGATGAGCATTAACATGGGACACAAATATCTTCACATTCTTTGCCTATTCGGAGAGATCTATCCACACACCTCTTCCCCAAATGTCTTTGTTACCAGTCTTCTAATCATGTTCTTTTCAAGTCCCTGACCATCCAGCCAAACCATTGGCTACAGCCCAGGAATCAGTGTATAATCGTGCATCTGGCCATTTTTCCTTCGAAGCAAAATGCACAACTAGGTGCACTGTGTGAAGTTCTGCCCACTGAGAAGATATCCCCTCACCACTGGCCTTCAGGGATGTCCCAGAGAGGGGCTGCAGTGTTGCACCTGTCTACTTTCGGGTAGTGCCTGCATATCATGCAGAACCATCTGCAAACCAGGCTGGAGTTTTCTCTTTCTCTGTCAACTGATCATTATGGTACACACCATGAAGCCATAGGTTCACACTGAGGGACAGAAGGCACTGTAGCAGGAGTAGGACCCATAGGAATTTGGGCCACTTCTTCATGTAACTTACTTTGTGCCTTCAGAACCCGCTCAAGCCCTATCATGTATGTACCAGTTCCATTTGATAATGGATTGCTGCTGTGCATAACCAACTTTATGGTTTGGAGGGTCAGACAGTACCCAGTTCATGATGGGCAGCTCGGGTCACATGGTAACTTGGTAACCCATGGCCAAGCATTCAGTTTCCACTAAAGCCCAATAGCAAGCCAAGAGCTGCTTCTCAAAGGAAGAGTAATTATCTGCAGATGACAGTAGGGCCTTGCTCCACAATCCTAAGGGTCCCTGCTGTGATTCACCTATGGGGCCTTGCCAAAGGCTCCAGACAGCACCTCTATCTGCCACTGACACCTCCAGTACCATGGGGTCTGCTGGATCATAGGGCCCAAGTGGCAGAGCACCCTGCACAGCAGCTTGGACCTGTTGCA
>PVJS01051337.1:0-14008 GCA_004027185.1 Glis glis
AAAAATAAATAAATAAAACAAGAAAGAAAGGAAAACAGAGTAAAAATAGGGCTGAGAGTAAAAAATAGTAGCTCAGAGGTGTGACAACCCTGGGGTCAATCCCCAGTATCACACACACACACACACACACACACACACACACACGCAAGCAAAGTAAAAAAGAATAAAAGAAACTGGGGGGTGTACCTCAGAGGTATAACAACACTGGGTTCAATATCCAGTGCCACACACACACAAAAAAGAAGAAAAAATATGAAAATGTCAACATCTGTTTTTTAAATGAAACATCACATTTTTATATACAATTGTTTTTGGTTAAAGATTTTTGCATTTTTATTTTATTTATCAAAATATACTGAGTGGCAGCCAGGCATGGAGGTACATGCCTGTAATCCCAGTACTTGGGAGGTTGAGACAGGTGGATTGCAAGTTCCAGACCAACCTCAGCAACTTAGTGAGGCCCTCAGTAACTTAAGGAGACTTTATTTCAAAATAAAAAAAATAAAAATAGGACTGAGGATGTGGCTCAGAGTTAGAATGTCCCTGGGTTTGATACCCAATATGTGTGTGTACATATTTATATGTGTGTATTATATACTTATACAAATATATATATATATATATATATATTTTACTGATGGCAATATTTGTGTGAAAATATAGGCAGAAGTCAAAGGTGATGTCATGGTTCTATGATGATGACTAAACATATGGATGGCTTCTTTGCTCTGAGGAAGTACTCATAGGAACTGTATTTTGATGCAAAAGACAACTTGAGCAGCAGATGCACAGAGGCGGTAGTGTTGGGTGAAGGTAGGAATGGTAAAGAGACCTAAGGAGGGGAGAAATGATATAGAAAGTTGCAGAGAACAGGGGTTAGGCAGAAAATTTGGGCAGTGGGAAATTGACAATAAGAAGAATGGCTGATAATCTTTCAAAAGCAAAGATCTCTTAATAGTTGTTAATTTCACATTTCACATTGGCTTCTTAATTATGCTATTTCCTGATTATCCAACCTTTTCAGTCATTGTTCCTGTTGAGAGCCACTAATGGAATGTGGAAGACTCAGTCCACCTTGGTGTCTATGGGGTGGTAGCTTAGAGAATAAAACAAGGAAGGTAACACAGAAAAGAGAAATCGAGTGTAAGTTAAAGTGAGAATTTTAGCAAGTTTCTCAGAAGAGGAGGGCTCCAGAAAATGCTTAATGATATTGATTAGAGGACATTGGGTTTCCATCTGTGTTTGGTGTAAGGTGGGGACTGAAACTACTTTTGTATGTATATGGTATTGGAGATTAAATCCAGGGGCATTCTACCTCTGGTTTACACCTCTAGCCCTATTTTATGTTTTATTTTGAAACAGGATCTCACTAAGTTGCTGAGGTTCTCCTTAAATTGTTAGAATATGTGTTCCTTCTATCTCAGCATCCCAAGTACTGGGATTATAGGCATGTGTTACCACTCCTGGCTTCAAAACTACTTTTAAATAAATTTTAAAACTAAAACTCTGAGGGATACTCAAGCCAGTGATTTTTCTTTTAAAGATCATGTATGTGAGCTGGGTGTGATGGCATACGCTTGTAATCCTAGCACTTGGGAGGCTTGAGACAGGAGGATTGCAGGTTTGAAGCCAGTCTCAGCAATTTAGTGAGCTCCTCTGCAACTTAGACTTTGTTTCAAATTAAAAAATAATAATAATAAAATAGGGCTGGGGGTGTAGCTCAGAGTTAGAATGCCCTTGGGTTTAATCACCAGTACTGAAAAAACAAAACAAAACAAAACAAAACAAAAAACCAGCAAACAAACAAGATTCTATATGTGACAATTACTTGGGATTCAGTAAATGTTTTCTTAACACTTTTTATCTCTCTCTCAATGTGGAAAAAAACTGTGTGGTAACTTTTCAAAAGGACTATCATTATAACCATCACCATCATCATGTCATTTTTTTTTAAAAAAGCATGGTAATATAACAAAGACGAAAGTTGTCTGTTAAAATGTGGAAGATCTCCACCAAGTGCTGTGTGCATGTATGTCACTATCACTCTGAACTACATTATGATGTGAGACCACAATGCACTGATAAAAGTATATTAAAAATATGGGAGATCTCAAAATATCTCTATTTCATCACTCATCTGAGGAGGGTTAATACACCACACAGCTCACATAGGAAATTCTCCATTCTCCAAGAGGTGATCTCACCCTGAAGGTTACATGTACTAGCTAAGCCGTCACACAACACTTTCTAAAATCAGAAACTTCAGGAAACTGTTTTCAACATATCAGCACATCTTTCACTGAAAAAAATGTATAATTTTATGTAAGTGAGGAAGTTTGTCACATTCCCATTGCTGTGTCATATTTATTTTACATTATGCATCAAGATTCTGAATTACTGAATTAACATTTTCACTGATTACATTAATAGCCAAGCTTGAAAATGTGAAGTTTTTTTTAATGGTCCAGGTGGCTTAGCAAAGACCTATTAACCAAGTAGGAGAGTAGTGGAAATTGGAATAGTCTAACCATATTAGTCCATTTGCAATGTTTAGTTGTAATTGTTTGAGTCTCCAACTTACTGTTTTGAAACATAATCAATTCGCATATTATCTTTTTGTCACTAGGTTGCTACTTTGAAATGATTTCCAATAAGCTGTTTCTCATTACCAGTCACAATGAATATGTACTGAAAGGTTTACTGTCAGGAGAGATTGAAACCTGGAGCTTCACAATTGCTCAGCATATCTTCAGAGACCATGCTACCTTGCTCTAGATTCCCTAAAATTTATAAACTTGTCCACTAGCCATCAAACCTAGATTGGATTTGTTTTCCAACAATAACAATAATAAACAAAGTCTAGGCTATAAAAAATGGGTTTAAAGGAACCTTAGGGAAAATCGAACATGACTAAAATCTTCCTGAGTTTTGAGTTTTTTCTCTTTAGTCTTTTCTTCCATTAAGACCTATTTCATTTTATTGTTTTCTAGTAGCAAGTACAACATACTATAACTACAAAAGTTTAGGGAGAAGAGAATATATTAAATCAAACACACAGCTTTCAGTAATCACTGCCTTCTCTCCTCCAGAGAATGTGTAGATGCACAATAATAGCTCATAAGGTTCATGGTCAAATATGACCACACTGTGGTAGCTATGCTGGAACAATCATTCATACACTGTTTTAAGCTTGATCACTTAAACCTTGATGTGCAGTGCCCAATCATCTCTAAATGTTGGGTTATATTCCCAGCAAATCAATACTGCTTAAAAGTATTTTTTCTCTTCACCCTAACACAACTGCTTAGCAATCCTCCTATATTTTGTTTATCTGATTATCAAAAGGTACATGTAATTAATGTTTTATTTTATATTTCTCTAATAACCAGTGAGAGTAAGGGTTTTTCATGCATGTATTAGTTATTCATATTCCTTTTTCATTTAAATCTTTTATTTTATATTCATATGTGCATATCTAATGCCACCAGGACTTCAATTGAAAAGTAATTATTTCTTATGTTTCTGCTTTATTCCAAGAGAATCAAAACATTTTATAAATATTATGTATGAAAAATATATATTTGATAAAAGCATAGGTAATGGGTATTTTATTATTTAAATGAATATGATCTCTAGTTTTTATAGCAGCAATACTATTCGACTTTCTGTTCTGGCAAAAGTGCAGGTTATTTGTAACATGTCAATATAAAATTTTAGTTTCTTCTATGTCAAACAAGAATTATGTGATTTAAAGCTGGACATGGTGGGACATGCCTATAATCTCAATATGTGGGAGGCTGAGACAGGAGGCTGAGACAAGTTCCAGGCCAGTCTCAGCAACTTAGTGAGACCCTGCTTCAAAATAAAAAAATAAAAAGGGCTGGGAGTATGGGTCAGAGGTAGTGACCCTTGGGTTCAATCACCAGTATCAAAATAAATAAATAAATAAATAAATAGCTTTAAGATAAATCATGTCACAATGCAGCAAAATATACTGTAGAGAAAAGGTTCAAGCATCTTGATATTTTAATTTTTTATGTGTAAGTAATGTTTATTTTTATTTTGTATGTGTTATTTAATATTTACTTTTACTTTATTTTTTATGTTACCAGTACATAGCATTAAGGAGTAATCGAGACAGCAAATGCTTAAAACTAACTTTGAGCACTTTTTGCTGCTCTTTTTTAATTATTTAACTATTTTTTAATTATTTTTCATTTATTTATTGGTGCATTGTAATCATACATCTTGATGGGTATCAGGGTGGTAGAAGTATACATGCACACATCAGTCAATTAGCCCTCCCCCAATTCCCACCCCCATTCCTTCACCCTTCCCTTCTTCTCATGCTCAGCGTAATAGTCGACTTTGAAAAGTTTGTATATGTACATCCTGTGCATTACAGTGTTTCCCTCTTCTCCCCTCTCATCTCCCTCATTTAGGTCGCTTTCTTTACTCATCTAAGGTTTTCTCCATCTTTGTCTGGACTCCATCCTATGCCCTGTTCTCCCTAGCTTCCACATATTAGAGAGATCATCCAACTAATCACTTTTTGTGACTGACTAATCTCACTTAGCATAATGTTCTCTAATTCCATCCATTTCCTTGCAAATGATGTAATTTTGTTCTTCTTGATGGCTGCATAAAATTCCATTGTGTACATATCCCATAGTCTTGTGATCCATTCATCTGTTCATGGACACCTTGTCTGGTTCCATAGTTTTGAAACTGTGAATTATGCAGTCATAAACATAGGTAAGCATGCATTAGTCTGGTAGTTTGGTTTACCAATCATTTGGGTAGATACCTAGAAGTGATATTGCTGGGTCATAAGGTAGGTTCATTCCCAGTCTTCTGAGGATCCTCCACATTGTTTTCCAAAATGGTTGCACTAATTTGCAACCCCACCAACAGTGTATTAGAGTTCCCACTTCTCCACATCCTCGCCAGCATTTGTTGTTGTTTGTGTTCTTAATGATAGCCACTCTAATTGGGGTTAGGTGAAATCTAAGGGTAGTTTTGCGTCTCTCTGATTGCATATGATTTTGAATATTTTTCATACATTTACTAGCCATTTGTATTTCTGCTTCTGTGAAGTATCTATTTAGTTCATCTGCCCATTTTTTGATTGGGTTGTTTGTTATTTTAGCTGTGAGTTTCTTGAGTTCTATGTATATTCTAGATATTAGTCCTCTCTCAGAGGAGTAGCTGGCAAAAATCTCCCATTCTGTCTGCTCACTGTTGAGGTTCTTGATAGTTTCTTTTGCTGTGCAGAAGCTCTTCAGTTTAATGCAATCCCATGTATTGATCCTCTTTTTAACTTCTTGTGCCTTTGGGGTCTTGTTGAGGAAGTTTTTGCCTATGCCTATGTGTTGAAGAGTTGGACCTATGACCTCTTCAAGTAGCTACAAGGTCTCTGGTCTAATTTCCAAATCTTTGATCCATCTTGAATTGACTATTGTGCATGGTGAGAAAGTGGGGTTTATTTCCATTTTACTGCATGTGATGTTCAGTCTACATGTTTATGAGGTTTCTCTGGGTCTTCTTATAGTTGATTCCTAGTTTCATCCTATTATGGTCTGAAAAGATGCAGGGGGTTATAACACATTTTTTGAATTTGCTAGTACTCATTTTGTGGCCTAGGATGTGGTCTATTTTATAGGAGGTACCATGAGCAACTGAAAAAAATGCGAATTCAGCTATAGTTGGATGAAATATTCTGTATGTGTCTAGTAGGTCCGTTTGTTTTGTGATGTTCCTTAAGTCTACAGCATCTTTACTGACCTTTTGTCTTGAAGATCAATATAGTGGTGTGATAGGAGTGTTAATATCTCCCAATATTTTTTTATTGGGATCTATGTTTGACTTAATGTCACAAAGAATTTCTTTTATGAAAGTGGTTGCATTTATGTTTGCAGCATAAATGTTCACTGTTGTTATAACCTTTTGCTGGATTCTTCCTTTCACCAGCAAGAAATGACCTGCTTTGTCTCTTCTGATAAGTTTAGGTTTGAAGTCTAATTTGTCTGATATCATAATTGCTATTCCTGCTTGTTTTCGAGTTCCATTAGTGTGGATTACCTTGCTCCATCCCTTCACCTTTAGTTTGTGAGTATCTTTATTTGTAAGATGTGTTTCTTGCAGGAAGCATATAGATGGATTACAATTTTTAATACATTTTACCACCTTTTGTCTTTTGTTTGGGGAGTTGAGGTCATTTATATTCAGCGTGACTATTGAGAGATGAGTTCTAATTCCTAATATTTTGAGTTTTAATTTCTGTTTGAGGTAGTGTTTGTTCTTCTTTGACTAGTTGTTGGTTTGATGGAAATCATTGTTTCTCTGGTTCTGGCATTTCTTTATTATTTCTCCTTTGTTTTTTTTTTTTTTTTTTGCGGTACCAGGAATTTGAACCCAGGGTTGTTCTACCTCCATGCTACATCCCCGGCCCTATTTTTTTATACTTTATTTTGAAACCGGGTCTCACGAAGTTGAGGAGGGCCTCACTAGGTAGAGAAAGAGAGAGACAGGGAGAGAAAGAGAGAGAGAGAGAGAGAGAGAGAGAGAGAGAGCTGAGGCTGGCCGCAAACCCGGATCCTCCAGTCTCTGCCTCCCAAAGTACTGGGATTAGAAGCGTGCGCCTCCACGCCCAGCTATTTCTCCTTTGTAATGAATCTCTTTGAGTATTTTCTCTAGTGCTGGTTTGGAAAACATAAAGTCTTTCAGCTTTTATTTATCTCAGAAGGCTTTTATTTCCCCATCAAATTTGATAGATATCTTTGCTTGGTTTGGAAAGTCAGGAGTGATTTTTATTGGTTTACCTCTGAATGTTACTTGGTCTTTTACTCTCGTTGCCTTTAAAATTCTCTCGGTGGCCTCTACATTAGTCAATTTGATTATTATGTGACATGGTGAAACTCTTCTCTGATCTTGTCTATTGGGGGTTCTATATGTTTCTTGTACCTGTGTATCGAGCTCTTTTTCTATGTTTGGAACATTTTCTTTTTTTTTTTTTGTGGTACTGGGGATTGAACGCAGGGGCGTTCTACCTCCTCGCTACGCCCCCGGCCCTATTTTTTTATACTTTATTTTGAAACCGGGTCTCACGAAGTTGCGGAGGGCCTCACTAAGTAGAGAGAGAGAGACATGGAGAGAGAGAGATAGAGAGAGAGAGAGAGACAGAGATGAGGCTGGCCGCGAACCCAGATCCTCCGGTCTCCGCCTCCCAAAGTACTGGGATTACAAGCGTGAGCCACCACGCCCGGCTCTATGTTTGGAACATTTTCTAATATTACATCTCTGAAAAGATTCATTGATTCCTTTGGTTTCAGCTTCTATTCCCTCTTCTATGCCTATTATTATTAGGTTTGCTCTTTCAAGATTGGCCGAGATCTCTTCAATGTCCAATTCATGCTGTCAAATATTTTTTTCTAAATTATATGCTATTTGTTCATTTTTGGAGAGGTCATCTTCTAAGAGTGAAATTCTGTTTTCCATGTGGTCTAGTCTATTGTTGATAGTTTGTATTGATGCCTTCATTTCAGTAATTACATCCTTCACTTCCTTCAGAGCTTCTTCTGATTCCTGTTCAGGGTGTCAGATTCTTTGTTTATTTGATCCTTCATTTCCTTCAGGTTCTCTTTGAATTCTTTTTGGAAATCCTGTATCACTTCTACTATTAAAGTTCTGAAATGTTCTTCTGGCAGTTTTTGTACTTCTCTGTTGGCAGGTTCTATTGCTGTGGAGTTGTGGGAGCTCATTTCTTCTTTGCTATTCATCCTTCACATGATTTCAGGTATCTTAAGTTTATATCATTGTTGCTTTTGGTAGCTCTCTCTCACTCTATAGGCTTCCTATGTCTAATCTCTCTCCCTTTATAGTATCTTATTCTGGAAGTAGATATTTGCTACTAGATGAGCCTTAAAGGTGAATAGCCTTTACTGAATGGCTATTCTCAGCTCTTTGTTGTGTGTTTATTACCCTTTAAAACCAACTGTAAAATCCATTTCTGGTATCCCCCCACTGTTGCTCTGTTTGCAAATCATCAGTACTGGGTTGCAGTTACTCTAGGGTTCCTTCTACCCGCTGTACTGGTGATGCTGATGGGTTCCAGGTGTTAAGGTACAGGGACCTGTCACCTTCGTAATAGGGAATAGACTCAGAGTGTGAGTTGGACACTTTGTGCCCTGCAGGCACCCAGTGCTGTTGGTGCCCCTCCCGCTGCAAGCGTATGTCTTCACTTTCTCCACTGGACCTGTCCCTATGTCCCTTTCTGTCTACACATTTGACAGGTGTCACCAGTGTGGGACCCAGGCCCTGTATCTCTCTTTGCCTACAGATGTGGTGGATATCACTTTGACCCAACTCTGTGCAAACCTGGAACTCCATGTTTTCCACAGAGAATGCTGGGTTGGTCTGATTTTTCCCAGGTACCATGACTGTGTCCTGTGGCTATCCCTGGAAACCCTGCAAGGCTGCTGCAACCTGCAGGCTATAGTTCTGCCCTGCCCAAATGTTGCCCAGGGCTGTTTGCTTATCCACACTACTACCATGTCTTACAGCAGACCCCACTCCCCCCTCCACAGGGGTGATTCACAAAGTCTCAGACCCCTCAAGTCTATTGCTTGCCACGTGAGTCCCTGTGGCCGTGCTGGGTGGTCTCCTCCTGGGGCAGCTTATTAACTTGTGGTCTCATTGAGCACTGCTCTCAATCTCTGGGGGAGGGCGTGGGCTCAGCGGCTGCCGCAGGTCCTGGTCAGGCCACCGGGCACTCAGGCACTTGGGCACACAGGCACTCGGGCACTCAGGTTTCTGTCAAGCATGGAACAAGTCGCTGCCCACTTTCGCCATTTATGATCCGCAGTTGCTGGACCCAAAACAGGTTGCTGGCCTTTCTACTAGCTGCAATGCCAGCAAGTGCCGATGTGGCCCAGCCAAGATAGTGCCGCTGCTGTTGCCATTCAGGTCTCTGTCAAGCATGGAGCGAGCTGCCGCTTGCTTTCACCGCTGATGCTCTGTAGTTGCTGTACTTACAACAGGTTGATGGCTTCTTTGTTGGCAGTCTGTGGAAGCTGCAATGCTGGTAGCTGCCATTGCGGCCTGGCTAAGATGGCACCACCACTGCTGCCACCACCGCTGTTCAAAACTCTGTTGAGCATGGAGCAAGTTGCTGCTCGCTTTCATTGCTGATGTTCTGCAGTTGCTGGACGTATAACAGGTCTGTGGCTTCCCTGTTGGTGGTTTGTGGAAGCCGCAATGGTGGTAGCCACTGGCACAGCCTGGCCCCCTATATAACTCTTATATTATTCACATTTACTGATTGAAGAATATACGTATTGGTTTTTTTCTTGAACATAGCTCTTCAGTTTGGTTCATTTGACTAGACCATGACCCTTGCCTTCATTTATCTAGAACCACTCAACTTCATCAAGGCAAGATGTAACCCAACTCATTAGTGGCCCTAAAATAAGACTTTAAACAAAAATGCATATGTTTTATGTTCTAATAACCAGTAATTTTAATTAATTCTATTTCATGATTTTTTCATCAAAACAAAGATGATAATATGTTTAAAACTGGGTATCCTTTACCATTGGGCATATTTCTAGTAGAAGGGAATTTCCACATTGATTGGCCAACCAATTGAAGTGAATACTCTGCTTATAAGTGTCCATTACAGATGCTAATGAAATTTTCCACGCATCATTTCTCACTTAAGGCCAATCCCTTAGCTTCTCTATGTCTCAAGTAATTTATGTGTCAGATGAAAAATCTGGAGTAAATATTCTTTAATATCAGTTACTATAGTAACTACTAAGGTCTCTCAACTATTGGAAATAAAATTATTAGGAGACTGGGAAGTAAATGCTTGGTTAATTAAGATAAATTGGCAGAGAGGAATAAATGGTAGGGAAATAAAGGATATATTATGAAAATGGAATAAATATATATAACTGAACAAAATTGGGGAAGAGCCATGAGCCCATTTCTGATGAGTCAAAGATAAGTGACATATAAAGATATAGCATGAAAAAATTAAATTAGCAATTTCAAAGGTAGATTCATTTGACAGCAGTAGAATAAGACAGAGGAAAGGCCTGGAATTTTTTGCTAGATCTGGCAGTAGGAATAGGGACTATGCCCCAGAATGAATGGCAAGGATGCTTTTCTTATTAAGGAAAGAATGCAAGGTCAATAAACAGAGTGTGATACTCAGAGGCTACAATAGCAGACAGCAGATGAAAGCCCAGTGGTGATTCTATAATGAATGGCTTTCATTTGTGTCTATGAGTTTTTGATGGGCAATCAGAACATGAGCACAAAGAAGCCAGAGCCACATTGTATGCAATGATCCATGCTATGGTCAGTATTGGAAAGTCTGTCAGTTGACAAGCTGGGAAGAATAACAAGATTCCAGTCCTTAGAACACTGAATGCAAAATGCAGCTGAGGCCCCAATACTAGAGGGTCATTTATTATATGAGTCTGAGTTTCAAAGGTCCCTCTATTTATTTTCCTTTTTTCTTTCTTTCTTTTTCTTTTTTTCCTGAAACTGGAGTTGATCCCAGGGGCATTATATCTCAAAGCTTCACTCTAGGCCCTATTTTTATTTGTAAATAGGGTATCACTAAGATGCTGAGGGCCTTACTATATTGCTGAGGCTGGATTTGAACCTTTGACCTTCCTGCCTCAGCCTCCCAGGTACTGAGATTACAGGCATGTGCCACTGTATTCAGCTCAAAGATCCCTCTATTAAAACTAATGAAAATCACAAACTAGCCAAATGGAATTTTAGACATTCTTATGAACAAACAAAATATTTGTGAAATTTGAGTTTACATACACATTATGTCATTTGTGAACTGGGTAACATTGGGCCACAACTAGCTCCTCATTGATAAGCTGGAGATCCTAAGGGTAAATTAGTTGTGAGGATTACGTGAGATTTTGGAGATGTATGCAATGTTTATCAAATATGTGACACAAATGCTCAATGAATATTAACTATTCCTGTTACCATTATTGTTGTCTTAGTCTGTTTTTTGTTAGAAAAAAAGGATGTTGGGGGGATACAACATGGGTTGAACAGCCCATGAGAATGAAGGGATTGATTGATAAATAAAAAGTGATGGAGATTGCAGGGAGGAACAGTCTAGAAGAGAAACCCATCTCCAGGCAGGAAGACAAGTGTAGGATAAGAGAAGGAGAGATGGAAATACAGTGCCTTATGTAGGCACACTGATAGAGTAAAGCCTAAACCTGTGACCTAGAAGTTGTCTTAACATCTCTGGACATTGGCCTCCACATATTGTTTACATATTTTAAAGAAGCTGCCTTAGAAAGGTTGTGTAGGTTGCTTTTAAATGCACAAATATGCTGGCACATGGAGAAATACCATCACATCGATGAGCTACAATGCCAGTGTGATAAATCAAGGGAATCAACTGACTGTATAACTAGGGAACCAGTGTGGGGTGTGTGTAAATAAGCAAGGCCGTGGTTTAGCAGAGATGCTTATGGGCACAGTCTCTAGACAAACCATTTCAGCCCAAAGCCTGTCTCTAGGCATTTACTAGATAAAATCTTAGGAAAATTATAAAAATTCTTGGAGTCATGGGGATGAAGCTTCATGGTAGAGCATTTACCTAGAGTGTGGGAGACTGTTGGTTCAATCCCCAGCACTGCAGGAAAATAAAATAATCTCTGAGTCTCAGTTTTCTTATCTATAAAATAGACCTAATGTTAATACCCCACAGAGACATTATGAGGATCAGATACAAAATGCCAGTGAGGGTCTCGAATGTGGTGTCAGTTTCCTTGCCAGATTTACTGCTGCTTTTGCCATTCTTAGACTTTTGAATTTCACAGACAAGTAAATATATTTCCAAATAGGTTTTGAGAGCAAAATAATTTTCCAAAATTTTTACTTTTCAAGAAAGGATATTTTAAAGCAATCGGTTCTCATCTACTCTAACACCATTTCAGAGGATAAAGGATATTTCAGTGTGAATAATTTAGGAAGAGTGTTATCTCAAAAGAAAATACCAACTGTTATATTGGTGCAAGCAGCTAATGTAAGATTCTGAGGTGCATTGTTCTATATCTCTTTTCTCAATTTTTCCCAGACGTGTGGAACCTTCATCATAAAACCAGTTTTGAGGCACAAACCAATAGATCCTTTGACCATATAAGAGGTAATAAAATTTCCTGTGAAGTTCTAAAACCAGATATCAAATTCCTCAGCATTTTCAGTAAAGACAGGAGCAATGAGATCCCTTGGCATGAAAACTTCATGGGCTTCAGTTGTGAGATAAAGAGGCTGAGACCAAGCTAGATTAAGAACAATTTATAAGGGTTCACAGAAAGTGTCCTCAAAATTGGTAGAATTTTAGATGTCACTGAGCTCATCAGCACTGGACCATATTATTGCTAACAGAGTTAGAAGCCAGCATTTGGGAAGCCAAAATCCTGAAAAGTACTGGATGGTGTTCTACAGATGCCAGATGAGAGTCTATCTGGATGGGCCACATAGAACAAATTCAATGGAAAGAAAATGCCAATGTATTTTGAACAGATGTGCTCAAGTCTCTAGACCAGAAACAGTCTGGAGAGTTATTACTTAACCTAACAAAGGGAAAAGAGGTTTCATAGAACAAGTTCATCTTGCTGTATATCCTACCAGGACCTTAAAACGATTCCGAGGTTGCCTTTTTATAACTAATGCTGAGACAACTGTCTGGGACGTAACTGTTCCAAGAACTGAATGATATAGTTAAGAAGAGACTGTGACTTGTGAAAGGAAATTAACAGTTGTGACAGTCTACTATTTAAATGACAAAGAAAAGTTAGTAAATTGTCACTTTTCAAACCACACATTTTTCCTTCACAAATGTTGCTAAAAATCTTCCCACAGATGTTTTTTAAGGAAACTATTCACATTTCTTTATTGCATAGTGTGCACAAGGGCATAAGATGATGTTTGCCAAACTCAGTCTTAGTAATATGATTGGTTCACTAGCTATTTCAGTGTTACAGTATAAGATATTTTTACAAATAGGCCAGGAATGAATAGGACAGATGTGAGAGTATAGTGAAGCATGAGAGAATAATTTTCACATCCAGTTTAAATCAAAAGGTGCTACAATATATAATAAAATGTTTGTTTTAATTTTCCATAAAAATGTTTAGAAAAAATATTTAGGGACAAGACATGCTAATACAATAGGTAATCTTCTATTACAAATAAATTGAAACTCTGGCAACAATTAATTCCTTAATTTAAAACATTTATTGATCATCTATTCTCTGCAGCATATAACCATTTTGATAGTGTCAGGTAGTTAGTTAAAGATGAGCGAATAGTGTAGATTAGGACAGAGACAACACAGAGTTACTAAGGTGTGATGTGGAAAAGACAATTGATCACCCTAAATAAAATAAGCATGAAGAAGGAGACATCCAGAGGGAATATAAGACTGACCACATGGAAAACTCCAGGCCATTTTCAATTCCAGAAAGCAGGCCATTCTAGTCATTTTTCTCTGGATCATAACCCCACCCCCATTTTCTTCTTTTTTTTTTTTTTTTGGAATCATGGCCTTCTTTACATGACACTTTCCTTTCCATAAACAAACCTTTTATGTTCCTTCATTCATGCTTTGCAACTGAATTATTTCCATGAGAAGAAGCAAGGACCCAGAAGAAATCATTACCCAGTAACAATAGAAACTGAGTACTTGGGAGGCTGAGACCGGAGGATCTGGGTTCGCAGCCAGCCTCAGCTACTTAGTGAAGCCCTCCGCAACTTAGTGAGACCCTGTTTCAAAATAAAGAATAAAAAATAGGGCTGGGGGTGTAGTTCGGTGGTAAAATGCCCCTGGGTTCAATCCCCAGTACTGCAAAAAACAAACAAATAAATAAATAAATAAATAAATACATAAATACATAAATAAATAAATAAATAGAAACTGTGCCGGGCGTGGTGGCGCACACTTGTAATCCCAGTACTT
>PVJS01051338.1:0-14007 GCA_004027185.1 Glis glis
CCTGGTACCGCAAAAAAAAAAAAAAAAAAATGGCTAGGAGTGTAGTTCAGGAGTAGAATGCCCCTGGGTTCCATCCCCAGTACCCAAACAAAACAAAACAACAAAAACACAACAAAACCCCTGAAACATGGACTTTATAACCCAAGTTTACAGACCTCATTTTCTCAAATAAAGACATAATCAAAAGCACCCACCTGCCTATGCTAAATGTGTCCCAAATTAATGAACCATCCTAAGCATACCACCCATGGCACCACTATGACAGATAGGCTCATAAATATTCCCTGATGATGATTAATGGAGAACTTACTCCCTCGGGAAGTAGCGTTCGAGCCTGACTTTGTAGGCCTTGGACAAGTCTGGTAGGAGGAGACCAAATTAGCTTTAATTGACTCATCGTTTTTGACCTCCTCTCATACTTCTAAAAACATAAACCAACCCTTAGCACATTAATCAGGTTCGAAGCACTCATCTCCAAGAAACATCCATCAAAAGTAATTTCTTCAATACTTCTAAAATTACATAAATTAAGTTAGGGTGTTGGAAGACTTGGGTAATAATAATTTACATTCATTTGCATTCTTTAGTTGAACATTTTATAAGACTATGTACATGTAATTGTCTTATATTCTTTCTTTTTTTGTGTGGTACTGGGGGTTGAACCTAGGGGAATTCTGCTTCTTTTGAAACAGGGTCTCACTAAGTTGTGGAGGGCCTCACTAAGTTGCTGAGGCTAGCCATGAACCTGCGATCCTCCTGTCTCAGCCTCCCGAGTACCAGAATTACAGGTGCGTACCACCACACCTGTTTTTTTTTTTAATATTCTTTTTTTCTTGGTTTTTAATTATAGTGCTGTGCATGGAACCCAGGGCCTCATGCACACTAATCAAGTGCTCTCTCTACCACTGAGCTATATCTGCGGCTCTTAGTATAAGAATACTAGATATTACTAGTATAAGAATACTGTACTCTTACATAAAGATACTACTAGTATAAGAATACTGTATTCTTATACTAATTCTGTAAATAATGTAGTAGAGATCATTTATCTCTTGTCATAAAAAGAAAACCATGACAAAGAGATGTCAAATCATCTTCCCATGATTACAGAGCCAAGCATGAGCCAGAGCTGGGATAATTAACCAGATTTTCCTTTTCTTTCTCTTGGACATAAGTTCACCGCACACACCACGTTCACCACAGTGATGTATGTTAGGCAACCAAAAAGCTCTACTGGAAAGTAACTACACTAATAAATGCTAGTTGGCATATTGGTTATGTTGTTTCTCTCTGTATTTTAGGAATGCCTTTAGCAACAACAATAACAACCCCCCCCCAACCAGAATATCCATAGAAGATAATATTGCCGTGAACATAGTTTTCTGCATCTGCTTCTTGTGGGTGATCTGGCTATCACGGAAATGAGAAACAAAGGCGACTGCAGGGCAATGCATCGTGGGTGGGGTCAGTGAAGACCAGGTCAGGTCCATGGAAAAGTACCAGGAACTCTCAGTCCCAATAGAAGCCTTTATGTTTACTGTGTATTACAGTTTAGATCTCCACGACACGTTTCTATTGCAATCATACCTTATCAGAGTATATAACAGAAAATTCTATTCCATAAATTGTATTTATTTCCTACAAGTAGGCCTCATCAACTAGAAAATGAGTGAGTTCATGAAGCATAGAATCAGAATTCAGAAATTTATGAAAAGTAAATAACTTTTCTCTATTTTCTTCTGTGTGTGTGTGTGTGTGTGTGTGTGTGTGTGTGTGTATGTGTGTGTGTGTTACTAGGGATGGAACCCAGGGGCATTCCACCTCCAAGCTACACCCCCAGCCCTATTTTATTTTTTGTTTTGAAACAGAGTCATCTTGCTAGGTTGCTGAGGTCGTCCTTGAAACTGTGATCCTCCTGTCTCAGCCTCCCAAGTACTAGGATTAAAGGTATGCACCACCATACCACCATACCCAGCTCACTATTTTCTTTTAACTTTATAAAGTTCATGAGAAACTGTGGCAGAGCTGGGCATGGTGGCACACTCTTGTAATCCCAGTACTTGGGAGTCTGAGACTGGAGGATCCAGGTTCGCAGCCAGCCTCAGCTACTTAGTGAGTCCCTCTGCAACTTAGTGAGACCCTGTTTCAAAATAAAGAATAAAAAATAGGGCTGGAAGTATAGTCTGGAGGTAGAATGCCCCTGGGTTCAACAGCCCTGGTACTGCAAAAAATAAATAAATAAATAAATAAGAAACTGTGGCAATAATTCAGGGCAAAAAAAAAATTCTTGTGTATGGTATTTCTTAAAGTGCTTTTAAGACACATGCATTTACTTAGTACCCAATTTAGGGGAACTCCATGTCTAGTATATTCTGGGTGTTGATGGGGGACTTTTCCTAAAAAATCATTCCTGAAGACTCATCTGAGCTTGCTTAGGAAAAACTGCAGGTTTAGGTACAATAATTAGAAAATGATAAGTTGTGATACGAGTTGGGGCACAATTATAAATAAGGATTTAAGAAAGAGTGCGTGTGGTTGTCCTTGTGGGGAATGGTGCCTTGCAAGCTATGATTGTGAGGGAGCCTCTGACAATGGGTAGATTATGATGCTCAGATGACGGGGAGGACAGACGACCCTGTCCCTGCAACTGACATGGCCGTGGTCGTGTGGCTACAGGAGTGGCCATGAAATAGGCCAGAGGAGGGGCTGGGCATGTTTCACACAGCCAAAGGTTGATGTTGGTGCAACGGATTGAAGCCAATCAGGAATGATCTGAGTTCTTAACTTTGTGGTTAGCTTCACAAATTTAAAAACTCTTTTAGAATTTAGATTAGATAGTATGCTCTTTCTCATACTAGGGATTGAACCCTAGGGACATTTTTACCTCTGAGCTATACCCCAGCCCTATTTTATTTTTTTATTTGAAAACAAGGTCTCACTAAGTTGCTGAGGGCCTTGCTAAGTTGTTGAGGCTGGCCTCATACCTGCGATCCTCCTGTCTCAGCCTCCCAAGTACTGGGATTACAGGCATGCGCCACCATGTCCAGCTGTATGTTCTCTTTTTAAGAAGTCCTTTTCCTGTGGCAGCTAATGACTTACTTCAGAAAAAGTGGCTCCAACAATCCCTACATTGCAGGTGTTGACCGCTACGGTGCTCATTGCTGATTGATGGGGCAGAGTGACTCATCCTGGAGCTCACCATCACATGGTCCAAAGAGAGACCTACTGTGTGCACTACTTATGGTACCATGTGATGTGTGCTGTGAGCATGACAGGAACAAAAGCACTATGGGCATGTGGAAGACAAGGGGTCAAGCTGCCCAGGGGCTGTGTGTCAAGAGGCACTTTGCTTCTAATGATGCATAGTGTTTGTAAGCAAAAAAGATGAGGAAAGGTTTGAGCAAGGCAGGAAATATCATAAGAAAAGGCACGCAGGCATGAGACAGCTTACTGTATTTGGGGGAAAATTACCATAGTCCTGGGTAATGAAGTGTCTTGGGAAACAGGGACTGAATATTTGCAAAGTTAGTCCAGGAGAGATTGTGAAGAATCTTTTATGCCACACTAAAGCATTTATCCCACAGGTCTTGGAAACTGGGGCAAGTCGAGCAGGACATGAATGACATGGTTCTGTGTAAGACAGAGGAAAAGCCAGGCTGCTAGGTAGGGGAGGACAGGTGGACCAGGTAAATCTGGAGAGAAAGTGACTTGACGGGACTTACTGGAGCCATTCGGCCAAGATGTGAGGCTTGGAGGAAAACATGAGCAGTGGAGGAAAGAAAAAGACTCATTTGCAGGAAGGTGGATAGTACTAGAGAATGTGATGCTAAGTGAGACCAGCCAGTCTCAGAAAGTCAAGGGTCAAATGTTTTCTCTCCTATATGTAGAAGCTAGAGAGAAAATAGGGACAAACGGACTTTAGATAATCAAGGAGAGAGACCAGTAGAAGAGTGGAGGGAGATGGGGGGAAGGAAGAACTAATGAAAGAAACAGCTCAAATCACGCTGCGCCCATGTATGAAGGCATCATTACCAATCTCACTGGTATGTATGGGGAGGGGTGGGTAGCTGTGCAGGATGTGCAAGGAAATACACCAAGACCTGTGTGCATGTGTGTTTGTATGGCTTTGAACAGCACTGTGATGTATAATTGCAGTGCACCAATAAAAGTAAAAAAAGAAAAGAAAGAGTAGTACCCACATTAAAAAAAAAAAGAGATTTCAGAGAGATATGGTCACTTACCAGGCTTGAAAACGCAAATACATGCACATATGTTATACTGGAATTTTATCACTGCCATGGAAAAGGGGAATAATTATTCTTACTTGAGTTACTCAAATAGCCAAAATATTAATTTGAAACTAGCAATAAAAGATTTATTATGTCTCTGTTAGTCATCATATAGATTATTAATGTGACTAAGATATAAAGTTAATTTAAATCAGAATCCAGCTATTGATATTTTTCGGTAGATGAAATCAACTCTAATGTTAGAATGATATGGAAATAATTGAGATCACATATAAAAGTTGATATCTCTGGAAATTTCATTATCCAGAAGTGGTTTATAATTTCTAACACCTTTAAAATTATTATCTTAGTATTTATAAATGTAAAAGGTTATTTCATCATTTTCTTTTATAATATTCCACAAATGTGGGGAGAATCGACCATGTATTTCACTGTTAACCAATGAGAAGGCTGTAAATTCTTATGATTTTGCATATGTTTCACTTTGGGGGGGTCTTGGGAGATGATTAGATTCTTCATCCAGTGACACCCTGAAATATGAATCTCATTTACATATATATCTCAAAATATTAAGATTAATTTTTTTCTTGACACAGGTCAGATGCTATGGTTTCACAGATTAGTAATGATTTTATTAAAAACAGTAGGTGCAATTATAATTATTTGAGTACCATCACTTATCTGAGAGATGCTAGTATTATCCTACTGTTAATGTAATCATATGCTAATGGGAGACTGTAAGCCACAGAAAAGCTGTGGTACATTATCACTGGAGAAGTCATATTTAATAAAAGATATTAGGAAAGATGCAAATGTAATTTTGTAAATTCGATGGATACCCAGAATGGCTTTTCCTTGGTACTGACTTTAAAAAAACAACAACTATATTACAGTGAATAAAATGAAGAATCAGTATCCTGTGGTGTTGATTTATGAGAATTGCCATATTATCCACAAGAATTTATATTTAATAACATAAAATTAGAATCTGGTTCAAAGTTATTCAATCAAATTCAGCTTTAACTTTTAAGACCTTTTTCTCATTGTGAATCAGTACATGTCTAAGTCAGGATTCTCCAGAGAAAGAAAACCAATAAAACTTGTTTCTGGCAAGTCTGAAATCCATAGAGCAGGCCAGCAGACTAGAAATTCAGGTAAGAGTTGACTTTTCAGTTTTGAGTTTGAAATCGGCAGGTTGGAAAATCAAATGGGATCTCCATGGTACAGTTTTGAGGCAGAATTTTTTCTTAAAGAAACTTCAGTTTTTGCACTTACAGTCTTTAATTGAATGGAGGAGACCAATTCACATTATGAAGGGTAAATCTACTAATTTAAATGTCGATCACATTAAAAAACAAGCCTTTGCAGCAACATCTAGACAGGTGTTAGGTCAAGCAACTGGTTAGTACAGCCTAGCCAAGTTGAAACATAAAAATTCGCCATCACAGTAGATCTGATGAAGACAAAAATACCCTTTAATTTGGTGAATGGCGAAGTGAGTTTTATTTGAAAGCTCATCATAAGGGCTTGTGAGTTTTGATTTTCTATAGGAACATTCCATTTAAATTCCATTTGAATGGTTTGAATCATTCAAATTTGAGTTGAAACATCTAAGATTTATTTTCTAAAGCTAGAAAAATATTTCTGTAGGTTTTCATAGAATACCTTTGATATTTGCATAACTTTAAGGATGTAAATGTGATTGCTCATTTAGTTACCACATATCACCTGTAATCATTTCAGTGACAACTTTAGGTACTAATGGGTCAATGTAACCACCTAATACATATGATCTATAATGTCTCCAATACCAATGATGCTTTATCTATAAATAGTAGCATGAAAAAGCAGGCTTGCCGGGGACACACGTCACAACTGGAGGGGAAATAGAATTTACTAAGGTGTCCCTTGTTTGTATGTGACTTATGTATGCTGACTCACTTCACTCTTAAATTTTATTACAATATATTTATCTCCTTCTAACAGATGGAGAAATGGTAACAGAGAGATTGAGCAATTGAGTCACATCACAAGTCTGATAAGTGGCTGACCTAGAATTCAAACTCTGGTCTGACTCTAGCATAAGACTGCTTCTCAAAGTAGATGCTCTGGTTTGAATCTGGAGTGTACCCCCAAAAGCTCACGTGTTGAAGCTTGGTCTACAGTGTGACAAGGTTCAGAGGTGGGGTATGGCTGGAGGGGGTCACTGAGAGGTGGGGTGTTGAGGACTATATCTGTCCCTCGCTCCTCTCTCTCTCTCTCTCTCTCTCTCTCTCTCTCCTTTTCCTTCATGGCTGCCATGAGCTGAGCAGCTTTCCTTCACCACACCCTGCACCCTGCTGCCACAATGTTTCTTCTTTGGAGTTGGCCAACTATGGACTGAACTTTTGAAACTGTGAGCCAAGTAAACCTTTCCTCCTCTATGTTGTTCTTGTCAGGTATTTTGGTAACAGAGACTTAAAAGCTGACTAACACAGTAGAAGTCCTATATCTACTTTTGAAAATATGAGACTAAAGTTGACAGTTTTCTAATTTGCATATTCAGATACCCGAGTTTTCAGAATACTTTTCAAGATGGGAATCACACGAAATGAATGAGGATGCATGGGTATGGGGAAAGGAAGAATGTATCTTTACCTCTTGATTCCTTCCATTCCTAAAAAGTGTGTGCCACCTTCAGAGAAGGAAGGATACCTGCAGTGCACAGCGTCCATGGCAGCATTCGGATGACCAAATGGACTCTCACACTGGGGATGGGTAACATGCTGGGACGGGAGCTCACAATCCAGAATAAGTGTAGCAAAAGGTCAATTCAACTCAAAGTTATTTCTTTCTTCAACCTTTCCCATTAATCTTGCCTTATCCATTAATCCTTTTACATCCAGACTTACTTATTTTCCATTCCTATCTCAATCCCTATATTCTCCAGGAAGATTTTATGTCAAAATTATTTCACCTGCAAATATAGCCATTCCCCCTTAGCTGAATGTAATATGTTCAAGACTTTTAGTGGTTGTCTGAAACTGGATAATACTGAACCTGTATATACTACTATGTTTTTCCTATGCATACATACCTACGATAAAGTTTAATTTCTAATTATACATAGTAAGCGATCAACAATAACAAAATAGAGGAAATGTAGTAATATATTACAATAAAAAGTTATGTGAATGTGAATGTGAATATTCTTTCAGAATATCTTATTATACCCATAGTCTTTATTCAAGGGAAGCACTTAAAGGCTTCTCTTTGGCATATCTGAATTGCCAACATCACCACCACTGTGCTTTAAAACAGCTATTAAGTAAGATAAAGGTTACTTGAACACTACTACTGCAATACTATGACTGTGGATCTTATAACTGAGATTATTATAAGTGACTAACAGGCAGGTAGTGTATATAGAGTGACTACATTGGACAAAGACATGAGTCATGTTCCAGGTAGGATAGATCAGGAGGATGAGAAGTTACATCATGCTACTCAGAATGATGTCCAATTTAAAACATATGAATTATTTATTTCTAGAATTTTCCATTTAATATTTTCACACCACAACTGACTATGGGAAATTAAAGTCACAGAAAGCAAATCAGCATAAAGGGGGGGCATTGTAGAGAAACCCTGGTTTAAATTGTCCATTAACAATAAGGCTATTTTCTCATATATGTGGAAATCTAGAGTTAGGGACAGCTGGATATTGTCTTCCAGAACACAGGTCCTTTCCCTCTTTCCCTCTACTGAGACTTTCTAAACTTTCTTCAACCCATGCCTTCTTCCCCTCCGGCTACAAGATATCCATCAGAGGTAGTTGGTAGTATTTGTTCTTATGTGCAGTCGGACAGGAGATTTCTCTGTTATCATGAAAGTCCTTCCCCTTAACCTGATTAATTTGGCCAGTTAAGGTCACCTGTCTCCTCCTACTCAAATAATGGTTGCTGGGGTTTGTTCAGAATCCCTCTCTGTGATAGTTAATCTAATTTGTCAACTTGACCGGATGATGACACACCCAAGATCATGTGACTTTGGGTGTGTCAATGAGACCATTGGTTTCTGTAACAGCAGATTAAACAGAAAGTCTTGCCCTAAATGTAGGCAGCAGGGTTCTGATAGGTGCAGGACTTAGATAAAAGAAGGAGAAAGCCACGTAGAGGGATGCATGACTCTTTCTGAAGAAAACGCATCTGCTCTCATCTGAGATCGTCGGCCTCCAGCTCAGAGAACTGGAACTTCGCCGTTTCTCTAAAGAGCTTCTTGATCTTTTGCTCTCGTCTGAGATCGTCGGCCTCCAGCCCTTTGAACTGAAACTTCACCATCGTTTTTCCGAAGAGCTTCCTGATCTTCATGTCTTGGACTGGGACTGAATTAGTGGTTGCTCCAATCCTAAGACTCCAGCTCTTAGACCTCTTGACCAGCTACTGGTTCCTCTGACTCTCCACGTGTAGTCAGAACTTGGGACTACATTGCTTCGAACTGTAAGCTGATCTGATAAATCCCTTTTTCCATATACTCATTCTGTGAATTCTGTTAGTCTAGTGAACCCTGGCCAATACACTCTCTTTATTTTCACAGATAGAAAAAAAAAATCAAGGTTCTATTAGAAATCAGGCAGGGAGAAATTGATACATGTGTCAGAACATACAGTGTTTACAACAATCATTCACCTTTGATCAGTACAATTTGGCCCCTGCATACCATAATTGCCAATATACATTAACTTTTAAGGTTATTTTCATATTTTATGAAATGCGTGTTAACACTGATTTATCTTGTTGTTTTACATGTTTATCACAAAACATTCATATATACACTAGGAGGTATATGCCAAATATATAAGCTATAAAGAAAAATAGGATGTGTGCTTCAGTGTCACTGCCCAGATTAAGAGAACATTCTGCACATCTTTAGAGCCAGTGTTTCTCCTCACTATTGAAATATCCTTCACTTTGTTTAGAAGTGACCACAACCTTGAATTTTTGGTTATTGTTCTTTTGATGGTACTTACAGTTTTTCTATATATTTAACTTGTCCTGAACCATATGGAAATTTTATACTTTATATAGAAATATTATACTACATGCATATTTTGTGTGACTTCTTGCTTTTAATATGTTTGCTGGTGATATTCATTGATATTATGTAGCTCCTGTTTATTGCTGTTTCTTAGTTCATAGTATTTCATTGCATGACTATACCACACTTTTTTCTTTTGATAGCCATGCTACTAACAAGGGACACTGGGGGTATGTCCTGTTTTCAGCTATTTTCAAGAATACTGCCATGGGCCGTCTATGCCTTTTTTCTGATACGTGTATGTGAGATCTGTTCCAGAGTGTCTTGTTGGATTAAAAAAGTTGGATTGCCAGATCCTCTGGAATATGCTTCTTCAGCTTAATGAATTATGAGTAAACTGTCTTCCAAAGTGGTTCAGCCTTCTTGCAGCAGTGTGCAAGAGACTCCTTTGCTACATAATTGATATTGTCAAGCTTCTAGTTTCTTTAAGTTCTACTTATGTGGGTTTAAAGTGGTACCTCCTTCTAACTTTTCCATAGTTACACATAAGAGTAAACAATTTTTTTGTTTTCAGGTATTTGTATTTTGTAAAATGATTGTTTATGCCTTATGTTCATTTTTCTCATTGTGTTAACTATATACAAATACATATATTAATAGTTTATATATATTATATATTAGTAATATATAATCTATCTAGAATATTCTTATATATATTATATATTAGTAATATAATAGTTAATATATCTATAATCTTCCTACATATATATATATACATATATATATATATGAATGAAAGGGTATATATACATACACATACACACTCCTTTTATGGTTAATGTGGAAGCAATATCTTCTTCCAGGTTTTTGTTCTGTTCTCGAACCTTTTAAATACTGTCTCAGTAACTAAAAGTTTTAAAGTTACTAGGTAGCTGAATTTGACTATTCCTTTATAACTCATGCCTTTTATATATTAAGGAAATCTTTATTAACCCTGATTTATTTTAAAAGTCTTACTTTTTCCTATATGTTTTAAATTCTGCTTTTAACAAAATGTAATCCACCTGCAGTTTGTTTCCATGTATTGTCTTGTATAGAGATTCTCATTTTATTCCCTTTTTCCATATGGATAATCCAGTGCCCCATAGCATTTTAAAGTGTCCTTATTTTTGCATGATCTGTCGTGATAGCACTGAAATATAATGGGTTTTAATTTATGCATGGGTCTAATTTTAGACTCTATTCTGTACAGTTGGGTCATTTGCTATTTCTGTACTTACACCACACTGTCATAAAAAGCCTTAATCTAGTATAGAGCAAGTAATTTCACTTTCTTTTTCAGAAATATCTTTATATTTTTCATAACTCTTGAACCTTTAATCTTCTTCCATATACATTTTAGAAACATTTTGTCAACTTACATGAAATATCCTGTTGAGGTTTTGTTTAAAATTGTTTTAACTTATAGATTAGTTTGGGGGAATTGATATCATTGAAATATGGGATCTTATCTATACAGTGTCTTAGTCATTTTATTTATTTATTTTATTTATTTTTTATATTTTGTAGTGCTGGGGATTGAACCCAGAGGCATTCTACCTCCAACTTAAGCCCCAGCCTTTCTATTTTTAGTTTTGAAACAGGGTCTTCCTAGATTGCTGAGAGTCTCACTAAGTTGCCAAGGCTAGTCTCGAACCTGCTATCCTTTATTCTTATGCTTTTATTGGTGTATCGTCATTATACACCTTGGTGAGGTTCAGATTCATACAAGCAGACATATGCATGGGTCTTGGTATGATTCCTTTTGTGTTGCACCCCAATAGAATCTTTACTGATTCTCCTACTTTAATTCCTGCCATTTCCCTCTCTCCTCTTTCTGTCCAACTTGTCTCCCAGTCTATTCAGATGTTAACACATTTTATTAATCTTTTCAAATATTATCCTTTTGTTTAATTGATTTTCTTTAAATTTCTGCCCTTTAATTTTATTCATTTCTGCTCTTACGATTATTATCCCATCTGCTTATTTTGGTTTTAATTTGTTATTCTGCTTTTGCTAGATTCTTAAGATGAATGCTTAGTTGATTGCTTGGTGGTTCAAAATGTGTATCATGGTAAACTTCTAATTTTATGCCTTCTTATAATATAAGCACTTGATGTTACTGATTTCTCTCTTAGAGATGTTTTCTATGCATCACACAAATTTTGATGTACTAATTATTCATTTTATTAAATTTTAAATATTTTCTAAACTGCCATGTGACTTCTTCTTTAAACCATGAGTAACTTGGAAGAGTGTTGAGTAATATTAAATATTTGAACTTCTTAGATACCTTTATTTTTATTGTTTTAATTTGTGATCTGAGAACATATTCTGTAATATCTCAATCCTCTTGAATTTGTTTTTATTCTTTATATTTAAACTTTCTTCATTTTTCTGTTATATGCACATTACTTGTAAACAGGACATGCTGAATTTTATGTTTCTAAATCAGTACAAAAATCTCTTTAAGTAGAATTTATTTGAATTTGCAATGCATCTACCTAGTTGCAAAATATAGCAACCCTGCTTTCATTTTTATATTTAAAATTTAACTCAATTCTTTTTCCACATAACTTTCTTCCTGTCGCTCCTGATTTCCTTTTCTGCAAATAATGGTGGATAACCATTATTATAGTCTCTTGTGTAGTCATCCAGATTTTCTTTATGCACAAATAGGAATGCATATTCTTTATTATTATTATTATTATTATTATTTGCGGTACTGGGGATTGAACCCAGGGGCGTTCTACCTCCGCGCTACACCCCCAGCCCTATTTTTTTATACTTTATATTGAAACCGGGTCTCATGAAGTTGTGGAGGACCTCACTAGGTAGAGAGAGAGAGAGAGACAGGGGGGAGAGAGAGAGAGAGAGAGAGCTGAGGCTGGCCGCGAACCCGGATCCTCCGGTCTCCGCCTCCCAAAGTACTGGGATTACAAGCGTGCGCCACCACGCCCGGCCAGGAATGCATATTCTTATTTTTTATCCTTCTTATACACACATTTGTATAAAATACATATTGTTGTATTTTATTTTTACAAAAAAATCTATTAATGTTCTCCACATCAGTATATAGGGGACTTCATTTATTTTGCTGTTGTATAATGTTTATTGCATTCTACAAACTCCATTTAACCTGACTACTATTTACAACTATCCAATTTCCTCCCATTCTTTTGTCATTAATATAATGCATAAATGCAAAATACTGAGTTTTATTCATTTTGTATATGTGTAAATATGTTTATTTAGTAAGACTCAGAAATAATACTAGCAGTTTAAAGTCGTATTCTAAATACAGATATGCTTGTTAAATTTTTCTCCACAGGAATAGTGCCAATTTACATTTTTTATAGGAAATGTATGAAAGTACTAACTTTTGCCTAAAATCAACAGGGTGGTATGTTAACAAACTTTTGGATATTTACCAATGGCTGAAAGATCATATTGTGATATTACTCTGATTTTTCGTTTTAAGATGACAGTAGTTGTGCATCTCTGACATTTCAGGACTGTCATTTCCTTTCCTGTTAACTAGCTTTTCATATGCTTGGTCCAATTGATAACTGAAGTTTTATTTTCTACCCATCTTTTCCAGGTGAGGTAACTGAAGCATAGAAAATTCTACAATTACTAGGAAGCTACAGTTCAGTTTCCCCAGATTTGCATCAAGGCCGTTGGACTTGGCCTGTGCTTTGGTCCTCGCGCTAAACTGCAACAAGAGACGTGCAAACCAGGCTCAGGGGTCCACAGACCTTGTTTACTCATGCAGTTGCCTTAGAAAGATTCTTCGGGCTTGGATCCCTTGCCTTGCTCCAGGCAGGTGTTACGTGCATGTTTGTTGAGTTGAATTTTCTTGGGCGGCTCACGGGATTTAAAAAGCACCAGCAGAAATAGAAATTCTGTTGATATCAACAAAAGATGGTTGTCTGTCTTTCTTGAGCAGACAAGGTGAAGGGGAAGGCAGTTCCCAAGGGTTCTGTTCTATTGTTTGCTGATCAGGAAGGGCTGACAAGCTGTGTGTGCAAACCCCAGAGGCGGCTGCTCACCGGATTATACTGTAAAGAAATTGCGAAAGACCTTTGCTCCCTATTGTCTATTGTGGCCTCTCCAATATTCTCATTTAAGCAGGATATACTCAAAGCTTTTATTAAATTATTCCTCTGTCCAGAAGGATAGACATTTAGCTGTAACTAACCAATAACACCATTTCTCTAATTAGTTTCTTAAACTAGCTTCTTTGTCAAAGCTTCAGGATGTGTTATTGGACAGGGATTTGGGGAGAGAAAACTACCCATATTGAGATCAAAGAATGTAACCAGAGTAAGGGATCCTGGGCAGCAGGAAGACATTTTTTTTCCATCTCTGGGCCCTGATGCAGATGTGCTTAAAAAGAAGAGTGGTGCACAGAAGGGAGACAAAGCCCTCACCAGTCACGTGTGTCTACACCACCACCTTGACTGCCGGGCTTCACGCACCTCCGCTGTTTCAGCCCAAAAGACCAGCGCTCACTAGGGATGTGAGATTTTTATGTTGGGGAAGATTATGGGTTTATAAAGTAATTAATGACTTCTACTAATCATCCCATTTTTTAAAATTAATTAATTTATTTTTTTTTGCGGTACCGGGGATTGAACCCAGGGGTGTTACCTCCGAGCTACACCCCCGGCCCTATTTTTTATACTTTATTTTGAAACCG
>PVJS01051339.1:0-14007 GCA_004027185.1 Glis glis
AAAAAAAAAAAAAAAAAAAAAAAAAAAAAAGCAGGAAAGAGCTGGACACGGTGGTACACACCTATAAACACAGTATTTAGGAAGCTGAGACAGGAGGATTGCAGATTTGAAACCAGCCTCAGCAACTTAGCAAGACTCTTAGCAACCTGGAGAGCCCCTGTCTCAAAACAAAAAATAAAAAGGGATGGGGAATAGCTCAGAGGTAGAATGCTTCTGGATTCAATCCCCAGTAACACAGACACACAAACTTACAGACACACACACACACACACACGGAAGGATTAAAAGAGAAGAAAAAGCAGATGAGACAGATAGTTAACTGCATAAATTCAAATCTAACTATAACAGTAAGTACTTTCAATGTAAACAATCTAAGCATTCAAATTTAAATTCAGGGGGTGTCACAGATTGGATTTAATAAAAGAAAGACCCCAATAGATGGAAACTCTGTAAACTTAACGGTATGTGTTTAACACTCATTGTACATGTGCACACTTACTTAGGTGTGTGTGCAAAGTGAAAGGATAGAAAAACGTCCATCATGAAAAGCTTGACTGTATGTATCAATCAACCTAGACTTCAGAACAAGAATATAACCAGGGATAAAGAGGAAAAATTCATCATAATAGAGGGATCAATTCATCAAGATGATGTAAAGACTCCAAATGTGCAAACACTCACTAGCAGAGGAGCAGAATTCACAAAATGTGTGAAAATAAAAATTTAAAAACTGAAAGAAGAAATGGAAAAAGCCACAACTTTAGTTGAATATTTCAACACTCCTTTCTCAATAATTAATGAGGCCTTGAAAGAAATAATTCCATGTTCCGGTCAGCATTCTTGCAGCTATAATCTAAAAGACTGACCGCATAACTTAGAGGAGAGAAGATTTATTTTCTTACGGTTTTGAGTTCAGTCCATGTGAGGCCGGGGACTGCAGATCTCAGGGAATGGTGGCAGGAAGTGGAGAGAGGGAGAGCCCATGGGCTGTGCTCACATCATGGACGCCAGAAGCAAAAGGGAGTGAGCAGGGGGAGGAGGAACCACTTATATAATCCCCAAGGCCACATCCCTAGGAACCCACCTCCAGCTACATCCTACCAGCCTGGGTCACCACCCAGATAAATCCATTACAACCCTCATGACTCAATTACATCAGCTCCAAACATTAATAAATAAACTCTTTAGGGGACATTTTATATCTAACTATATCATGCCATCTTTAGAGAAAGTTGAAAGCAAATCAATAGTGGTGTAGAGTTACTTAACACTCTTAACTAATTTAGTTTACAGTTTAGAATACTCTACCCAATCATAGCAGCATATCCTTTCTTTTTTTTTTAAAGTATGCAGGGAATAGGCCCAAAGATAAACCATATTTTGGATCCTAGAAAGTTTAACTAAATTTAATAAGATTGAAATCATAGAAAATAGTTTGTCACTTAACTAAACTAAAAGTTGAAACAGAATAATATAAGTAAAGCACTTAGAAATAATCCCTACATAAAATGAGAACGCATGAGGAAAACTAGAAACTGTTTCGATCTGAAGGAAAATGGAACCTATCTAAATGTATATGATGTAGCAAAAGAAGTATTTAGAAGAAAATATGAAGCCTTACATGTATACAGTAGAAAAGAAGGCAAGTTTCAAACAGAAGACCTTAGATTCCATCTTAAGAAACTATGGAAAACGATCAATTTAACCCCAAGACATCAAGAAAGAAAGACATAATAAACACAAAAACAAAAATTAGTGGAATGAGGAACCAAATTACAATGGAGAAAATCAATGAAACTAAAAGCTGGTTCTTATTTATTTATTTATTCATTATTTTTATGGTACTAGGGATTGAACTCAGGGGTATTCTACCTCTAAGCTACACCTCCAGTCTCATTTTATTTTTCATTTTGAACCAGGGTCTCACTAAGTTATCACTTGCCGGTCTTGAATCTGCAGTACTCCTGTCTCAGCCTCCCAAACACTGGGATTACAGGCATGCACCACCATGCCCAGCAAAGCTGGTTCTTTAAATAAAAATCATGGTGATTGCTAGAGGCTGAGGAGGGGAAAATAGGGAGAGGTGGATTATTGGGTACTAAATCACAGAGAAGAGCAAGAAGTTCTGGTGTGCTATTGAATTGTAGGGTGACTACAGATAACAATTATGTACTGTGTATTTCAAAACACTGGAAGAAATGATCTTGAGCATTTTTACCATATAGAAATGATGAATTTTTGAGCGGATAGGTATGTTTAACCTATTTAAATATCACACACTATATACATGTGTCAAAACATCACATGGTAAACCATTGGTATGTATAATTTTGGGGTTCTTTTTTCTGTATTGGTTATAAGTTTAATTTTTTAAAAAACTCAAAACCAGCTGGGTGTGGTGGCACACACTTGTAATCCCAGTACTTTGGGAGGCAGAGACCCGAGGATCCGGGTTCACAGCCAGCCTCAGCTCTCTCTCTCTCTCCCTGTCTCTCTCTCTCTCTTTCTCTACTTAGTGAGGCCCTCCACAACTTCGTGAGACCCTGTTTCAAAATAAAGAATAAAAAATAGGCCTGAGGGTGTAGCCCGGAGGTAGAATGCCCCTGGGTTCAATCCCGGTACTGCAAAAAAAAAAAAAAAAAAGCCCAGAGAACTTGAAAAAATTCAATAAAATTGATTATCTTCTAGCTAGCATGACAAAAACATGATACACAAATGGACAATATCAGGTATGAAAGAGACATTACTATAAATCCCATAAACATTAAAAGATAAGAGAATATTAAGTAAGAATCCTTGTGCCAATAATTTTGAGAACTTAGTTAAAATGGACATATTCTTTCCAAGATATAAATTAACTACAGAAGAAATAAATTAGTTGAGTAATTTTATGTCTATTAAAGAAATTCAATTCAAAGTTAAAAATCATCCCTTGAAGCTAAGCTAATCTAAGGTGGCTTCATTGGAAATTTCTACTAAACATTTAAAGAATAATTAATTTCAATTCTTCATTATATTTTCCAGAGACCAAAGAAGAATGAATTCTTTCCAAATCATTTTATGAAGTCAGAATTATCCTAATATCAAAATCAGCAAAGATTTTGAAGCGACTCATATCATTTTCCACATGCACCACACCCTGTATCCTCTTCCCTGTTTTCCATGCTATTCAGAATACTATAATTCTCCCATTACATATATCAAGACTGAGATTCACTAATGGAAATACTACCATCGACTATGTGTACATATGTGAATATACCAACGTCACTCTCAGTACTCTGTATTGGGAAGGAGGGAAATGGGGAGGCAGGGGGCCCCACTGAGTGCTGTGTGCATGTATGTCACTGTCAACATGATTTACTTTATGATGTGAGACTATAATGCACCAATAAAAGCATATAAAAATGAAACAAACCTTATAAAAATATATAATTTTCTATTCACTTGCAGGTACACTAAAGAAGTCGACTTTAGAATAAATGCTATTTCTCATTCATATTTGCATCCTCAGCACTTGGCGCACAATGCATTGTTTGAATTAACAAATAAATGGATCAAGGGTATGCTAGTGTTCAGAGGGGGAAAATTTCCCTTTCATTGAATCTCAATACTGTGTTCTAGCCCCCTCCCATCAACTAGCTTTTGCAAAAAATCCACTGGGTTTCTCTACAGTTTTCCAATTGATTCAGTGTTTTGATGAATAATATTTACATTTTTCAATCAAAGCTTGTTGTCAGACTAATAAATGCTTTGCTTTGCATTGTTTTCCAAATCTAATAAAACATGCTTCTCTACCTTGAGAAGGAAGAATATTATTGCCTACAATTCTATGTGCAGCAATTTTGTAATTTTGTGGTATAGCTTCTCTCACCTACATCAAGATCCTTTTGGAACAATCAAAGGTCAAATTCATTTTCTCCTTGTCTTACTATGTTCCTCTAGGTATAGATTCAAGTGTATTAAAATAGATCTTCTGTTTTGTTGTTCTGGTGCCGTGATTCAAAATGTGCCAGCTATTAATTTCAAAAGCACTAGGAAAACGCACGAGACTCCCTGATTCTCCTTTTGTCCCTGAAGGATTCTTATCAGCGAGCTTGCTTTGCACTGTAGAGGCCAGCTGTCTTACCTAGAGTCACTTCTTCATTAATGAAAGATTCAACTTTCCTAGAATTACACTCATGGGACAACACGATTTAAATGGAAAATCCCCTTAGCTAGTTTTTGAAAAATTTCCTTTTATTTATTGGCCATTTGTATTCCTTCTTTTGAGAAGTGTCTATTCATATCAGTTGCCCATTTTTATTTTAACTTTTATTGGTGCATTGTAACCATACATCATAATGAAGTTCAGAGTAATAAAGACACACATGCATATAGCACTCGGTGAGCTTCCCCTGGCTCCTTCCCCACTCCCTCCTCTTTCCCTGTACACAATATTGAGTTTGGAATTAGCTCTTTTAATGTAAAGGACTGTCCAGTGTATGTCAAAAAGAAGTGGGCCACTCATTAACAGAAGACTACTACAATATGTAAATAGGCAAAGGTGAAAGTATTAGTAACTAAGACTAGAAATATCATCTACAATTAGTTTTCATTGATTCTCTCTCAAAGACAAAGCATCAATCTCCTTTTATTTCCCTAATAAAGTAGCCTTTTGTATCTGTTCTTATCTTTCATATATGACATTTTTTTAAACTGAAAAAAATTAAGATTAAACCCAGGGGCACTCTACTTCTAAGCAATATCTCCAGGTATTTTCACTTTCTTATTTTGAGACAGAATTTTGCAAAATTGCCCAGACTAGCCTTGAACTCATGATCCTCTCGCCCCAGCCTCCTGAGTCGCTGGGGCTACAGGTATGTTTCACCCTACCTGACTTAATCTGTGACATTTTTAAAACATTTAAATATTAATTCCACAATCATTCAATTGAAAGTCTATGCCAGGCACCCTGTCACATACACACAGGTGCACACACATGAAAATTGTATGATTTCTGCCAAGCCCTTGTTAGAGGTCTTGGTTTTGACCTACAGCAACAGCCTCATTGCTTCAATATAAAGAGGAAAACATCATAGGAATGTCACATCCATGTAGAAATAATGGACAAAATAGACAAAGCACTAAAAATTTTTTTTAAAAAAATTGGGTTCTAACAGAAATTTTAGAATAAAATATGAGATCCTAGAAACGCCATGGATTAGAGCAGTAATAACAGTTGTAAAAATAACAGCCTGGAGGGAGGAGTTAGCAATAGAAATAGCAGAGGTAGCAAGCACAGGTCTTGACCCATTGCAGGGAAACGGACCCTAGGAAAAGGGCTTTAAGTAAATCAACACATTTGAGTTTCACAATAACACTATCAGGTGAGTGGTCCTATCGTCTACATTCTACAGATAAGGACAAACAAGTACAGTGAGCCTCCCATAGCTACAGGTTCCTCATCCTCAGAGTCAACCAACCATAGATTGAAAATATTCAGGGAAAAAAAATTGCATCTGTACAGAATACATATAGACTTTCTTTCCTGTCATTATTCCCTGAACAGCATAGTACAACAATTATTTTCATAGCATTTACCTTGTTAGCTACTATAAGTAATCTAGGGATGATTAAAGTATAAGGGAGGGTACGTGTAGGTCAGGGGCAAATACTGCACTATGTGAGATAGTAGCGTTAACCATCTGCAGAGGTTACTACCTGCAGGGGTTCTGGGACTAATTTCTGATGGATTTTTGAGGGGTGACTGTATAAATCATCCTGTAAGAATTTTAAAAGTTTCTCATGGTCTATAACTAGCAACTAGTCCACCCAGGATAGGAAACCTGAGTGTGAAGTTTTCTAAAGCCCATCTAAATGGGATTTAGAGACTATCAAGACTGGATTAAACAAAGTCTTTATTGTTTCCTACTCAGGAAACTTTGAAGTGACTTCAGAGCCTAGCAACACTTTTCTGTAAAGAGCCAGACAATAAATATTTTAGGCTTTGTGGGGCATGTGTCCTTTATTGCAAGTATTCAATTCTGCCATTGTGGAATGAAAGCAGCTAGAGAGAGTAAGGGCAATTTCATTTCCCAAAGCAAGCTGACCCTTGACTTAATGGAATCACTCTGAGCTTCAGGTCTTTTTATCTGTAATAATGAAGATAATCCTACATTTTGGGGTTGTATAATTACATTAAATTATATTATATTAAATAAACATGCAAAGGATGTAGTATGACAAATATTAGGTTTTCAATATATGGTCACCATTACTATTTTAACTGCTATTTTTAGTGTTTAGTTATTCCTCTCCTTTTAAAGCCATAGAATGAAGACAATACCTATATTTCTGCCCTTCAATAAAAATTTTATCAAAAAAGAACATATCTGTTTTTAACTATAAAGCTGGAAGTGTTTATGTGTGTGTATGCACATGCATGTGTCTAAAATATGCTGGAAATGCAAGGATACGATAAACATGGACCCTAACTCTTAAAAAGTTTAACTCTGCTAAGGAAGATGACTTATGTATAAATAGTAAGCTGAGATTGTAGGATGTATTTTCTGTTAGTACCACTACAATATTTAAACATTTTAAGAATTGATTTTCTTTTCTGATCCTTCCATTATTAGGTTGTAATATTTTATTTATTTATTTATACATATTTTTTGTAGTACTGGGGATTAAACCCAGGGTTACTTTACTACTGAGCTGCATCCCACACATTTTATATATATTTATTTTGAATCAGGGTCTAGCTAAGATTTCCAGGCTGGTCTCGAACACGCAATCCTTCAGCCTCAGCCTCCTCCCGAGTCACTGGAATTACAGGCATGCACCACCATGCACAGCTGGTTTGTGATAGTCTCGAGGCCTGAGGTGGCCTGTCTCAGTGTTTACTATGGACCCTTACTCATAGCAGTAAGTCTTACAGTGGAAATGAATAAAGGGTGGCAGGCACGCCATTAGGTTATATGTGATAAGACAAAGCGGTAGCTTCCAACTGGAATGATCGCTATTCTAAGAATAAGCAACAGAATTAGAATATATCCTAATTTTAATGAATAACACTTTTAAGTGCATTAGCGTTCATAAAATTAAATTGTACATATATATTTTAAAGTATTGAATTGAGTTAGGCATGAGTCTTAATTATCTAGTCAAATTAAGGACATAAGTCTTTTAAGAAAAGCCCTATTTAGGGAATTCTTCATAGCTGGTAAGTAGAAACTCACAGGAGAATGTCAAACTTTCTATCATTTATTTATTTTATTTCTTTTCATGTGTGTGAGGGGATACTGGGGATCAAACATGGGATGTTTGACCTCTGAGCTACATACCCAGCCCTTTCTTTTTATTTTTTTTATTTTGGGCCCAGACTGGCCTCAAGTTTGTGATCCTCCTGCATCAGCCTCTTCAGTTGCTGGGATTTATAGGCGTGGGCCACTGCACCTGGAAAAGCTATATATTTAACAAATTATCTTTGATCAAGATATTAAAGAATATGAAATACAAAAGGGTATTAAGACAAAAGATCTATTCTTTTTAAAAGTGTGTTCCTTATACATCTAAGCTGAAATCGAGCATCTATTTAGAATCACGGGTGTGAATTGTAGTGATTAAAAGAGCAGTGTAGCATCTGACTACAAGAAACTATTGTCTCTACACCATAATGTTAAACTTGCATCATTTAACCACAAAAATTATAATATTAAAAATTCAGAATAGTAAATGGTATATTATTGGTATTGCTTGAGTATAAATACGTAATCTTAAGGTCAATACTGGAAACAGAGATGGACTTCAATAAATCCTTACTACAAAAAAAATCAATAAAAGCCAGCTGTGATGGTGCATGCCTGTAATCCCAGTACCCGGGAGGCTGAGACAGGAGGATCGCAGGTTCAAGATCAGCCTCAGCAACTTAGTGAGACCCTATTTCAAAAGTGGCGCACGCTTGTAATCCTAGTACTTCGGAGGTAGAGACTGGAGGATCCGGGTTCGCAGCCAGCCTCAGCTACTTAGTGAGGCCCTCCAAAACTTTGTGAGACCCGGTTTCAAAATAAAGTATAAAAAATAGGGCCAGGGATGTAGCTCGGAGGTAGAACGCCCCTGGGTTCAATCCCCAGTACCGCAAAAAAAAAAAAAAAGGTACTGGAGATATAGCTCAGAGGTACAATGCCCCTGGATTCAATCCCGAGTACCACAAAAAACGTTCAATAATATCTATATTTGTAGTAATATTTAAAATTTATTGCTGTATTATAAAAGTTTATTCTATGATGAAAATTTTAAGCTTCAATTGACTCTGGGTTTTACTATTTAGTCATTTAGGCATCTGGCTAAAATGCATACTTAGTTGCATGTCAAAATATATGTTCATATTTTTTAAAACCAATTTCTTTTTTCGCCCTATCCCTTTCACATTCTGTTGGGCATGGTCCGCATTACTAATCTTAACTTTAGATTTATTCAACAGTTTTTAAGTATGAGTTCAGGATCACAACGGCCTAGAAGAGTGGAAATCCAGGAATCTAAGCCTTGATCTAGGTTTACAAATTAATGAAAATTGGAGACCTCTACTCTTGCAGATGAGAAGTGTGTGTGTGTGTGTGTGTGTGTGTGTGTGTGTGTGTGTGTATCAGAATGTATTCAGTTCTGCAGTATGAATTTAAGCCTATATACTTCATCTCACTGCCCACGGATAGTAGCATATTCCATAAACCAGTTGATCAGATGCTTAAGCATAGGATTATAAACACTGAGGAAGTGATACAAATATCCAGGTGCTTTTTAGAAAGCATTAATGGCAGTAACATTCACACTAACTCTGCAGTTACTGAGGGGACTTTGCGTATGGTAGACGATAGCAGCATAGCTTTAAACCTCTTTGAATATCAACATCAAAAGGAGGGCACCTAAATAGCAAAACCAAACACCTACAGTCAACTTGTATGAAAAAAAAGTTAAGCGATAAAACGTCCCTGCACTTCAAAACACAAGTAGTGAAGCCAAACTTCCCACAGCCATTTGATCTGCGTAGTAACCATCTCTGCCCATGAGACAGCACAGGGGGAGCAACAGGACAGGTGATGCACCTGAGGACAGCAGAATCTCAAAACAGGTATTCCCGAGAAAGCACCAAAGGCCCATTTAAGAACAGCAGCTAAAACGAAGGGTTTTGTCCAATGTGCCTGTAGATTAGTGCAAAGGTTCTACAATAACTACTGAAGGAGCTAGTGTGGTGTCCAAACTCTGAATATTTTAAATTGTCTTTTCAACAAGTGGTGCTGGGCAAAGTGAATATCCATATGCAGAAGAATGAAATTGGATCCCAATCTCTCATCCTGCACAAGAGTCAGCTCAAGATGGATTAAAGACATAAAAATTAGACTAGGAACTTTACAATTACTCGATGAATGCATAGCACCAACTCTCCAATATATAGGCACGTGTAGAGACTTTCTCAATAAGACCCCCAAAGCTCAGGAAAAAAAAAAAAAACCTGAGAATCAGTACATGGGACAGCATCAAGTTGCAAAACTTATGTGAAATAAAGGAAACAACCAAGGTGTGCAGGGAGAATCTACAGAATGGGAGAAAATCTTTGCCTGCTACTCTTCTGATAAAGGACTAATATCTAGAATATATAAAGAACTTTAAAAATGTAACATTAAGGAATCAAATAATCCAATGATAAAAAAAAATGGGCAGTTGATCTAATCTGAATAGACACTCTCAAAAGAGGAAATACAAATGGCCAATAAATATATGAAAAAATATTCAACATCATTAGCAATCAGGGAGATGCAAATGAAAACTACATGAAGAGTCCATCTAACTCTAGAATGGCAATCATCAATAATACAAACAAAAATAAATTCTGGCAAGGATGTGGGGAAATAGGAACTCTTATATACTGTTGGTGGGAGTATAAATTAGTATAACCACGATGGAGATCAAAATGTAGGTTTCTCAAAAGACTAGGAATGAAACCAACATATGACTCAGCTATACAACTCCTTAGTATCTTTCTAAAAGAGTTAAACTCAGAATACTATAGTGATACATGTGTATCCATGTTTATAGCAGGACAGCTCACAGTAGCCAAATTATGGAACCAATCTAGGTATCTCTCAACAGATGAATGGATAACAAAAATGTGGTATATACGCACAGTGGAATTTCACTCAGCCATAAAGGACAACAAAATTTGCAGGACCATGGATGGAACTAGAGAATATTATGCTAAGTGAGATCAGCCAGTCTCAGAAAGCCAAAGGTCAAATGTTTTGCTCATATGTGGAAGTTAGAGAAAAAATATTTAGATACTAGAGGAGACCAGTAGAGTAGTACAAGGAAATACGGGGGAGAAGGTGGGTAGGGGAAAAGGAAGAACAGATGAAACAAACAGTTCAAATTCTGCTCTGCCAATGTATGAAGGTATCACTGCTAATCTCACTATTATGTGTGGGGGGAAGGTGTCTAGTGAGGCAGAATATGAAGGGAAACACACTAAGACCTGTGTGTATGTTTGCATGACTTTGAACCTCCCTGTGATGCATAATTCTAAAATACCAATAAAAGTGTTAAAAAAAGAAAAAAAAATACTCCATTCCAGGTAAAAGCCTTGCACTTAGAAGAAAATACTGGGAGCTGAATCAAGATGGAGCAGAAATGTAACAAAAAGAGGTACAGGTAAACACTAGGGAAGAGAACAGTGCCCGAACAACTGAGACAGCAAGCCATCATAGTCTTTAACACTCCAGTAAAACAAAAGGAGAGAAATCGCTATTACATTATAATAGCTACTCTGTACCACATCTTCTAAAAGTTCAGGAAAGCCAATTTGATATAAAATAAACAATAGAAAAATACCCAAGTCAAATATTATAAAAACTGTCATAAAAGAAAAAAGAATGGTAAACAGACATTTGTTGTGTTTATAAATGACAAAACACAATAGAAAGACTTGCTCAAAGAACAGATCAAAATAGTTATCTTGTGTATTGAAAAGAGTTGATGGATCTTAAGAAATATGAGACGAAACAATATAGTTCAGAATTAGAAAAAACTCATAGAGCAGATGTGGAACTCAACAAATATCTTTATTTTTTTAAATTATTTCAGACATTAAGATGTGATAGCCAGCCTCCAAGATGAACTCCCAATGACCCTTGTCTTCTAATATTTATACTTTTCTATAGAACTCTTCTACACAGAACTGATCAATGAATTCAAGAGGGAAAAGATGGCATGTGACAAATGAGGAGGTAATGAGAGTAATTGCATCTTTTACTCACCCTCTTTTTAATGTGTGTGTGTGTGTGTTTGTGTGTGTGTGTGTGTGTGTGTGTGTGTGTTTTCATGGGGATTAAACCCAGCAGGGGCTTCTACCTCTGAGCTACACCCCGACCTTTTTCATTTTTTTAAATTTTGAAATAGGTTCTCACTAAGTTGCTGATGCTGGCCTTGAACCTACAATCCTCCTGTTTTACCCTCCCAAGATCTAGGATTACAGGTGTGTGCCACCATGCCTGACTTCATTCATCCTCTTTTATCTCTGATTCTAGGAAAAGCTATCATCTATCTATTGAGCTCATCCATTCAACTCCTAGGAAGTCCAACATGGTAGAGCACCCCTGGGTTCAATCCCCCAGTAACACACACACACACACACACACACACACACACACACACACACAGAAGCCAGGCTATTGGCCTCTAGAGTTCCCACTCTCTGGTCTTTGCTTATTGCATACTAATATTGTAATACAATCGGTTATTATATATAATGCATACTTATGCATTATATATGTTATGTATGTATTTTGTGTGTGTGCGTGTGTGCGTGCATGTGTGTGTATGTGTAATGGGAATTAATTTCTATTAAATTCTGATTGGCATAGCAGGGAAACCTTGGACAAGTTACTTAATATTCAAAAGTCTTGTTTTCCTCATCTCTGTTATATGCTAATAATACTCATCTACTGTATAATATGCTAATAATACTTATCTAATGAGCTATAGTGTACAACACTCAATTTTCAGTAAATAATTCCTTTCAGTCAGCATTCTCACTGCTTTAATCCAAAACACCTGACCACCACAATTTAGAGGAAGGAGTTGATTTGCTCGCAGTTCTAGAGATTCCAAGGGTTCAGTTTATGTTAAGCAGGGTGATGTCCATGGAGCTAAGGGCATGGAAGCAGTAGGCAGAGAGAGTTGAGGGAGTCTGCTCTCACATCATGAGGATGAAACGAGAGAGAGAGAGAGAGAGCAAGGGGAGAAAGAACCACATATAATCCCCAAGTCACACCCCCAGAGACCCCTCCTCAGCAACCAAGCCCTGCCTCCAACATGGCTGCCTGGTGTTCATGAGGCATAGGAGACATTCTAAATCCAAACCATAACATGATAGCTAGCATTTTTGGTATTTACTATTGGCTTGTGAAAGGAGGAATTAAGGATGGTAAGCAATTCTTTAGGTCTACATGATTTGTTGTGACTCTTGATTTTAATATAATACCCATGAAGAGGAAGTTTGTGGAAAAAAGGATTTAATTTTGCTTTCGTGAAATCCACGTTTTGACAATGCTTTAACTGTGGATTACCCTAAGAAAATTCTGAGCTCAAATAGAATACGGACGATAGTTCTTCTTCTGAGGTGTCTTCTGTGTGCCAGTGTTCTGACTTCAAACCTCTCCCATGCAAATGCTCAGACTCAGTCCTGTCTCTCTTGTCACTACAACAGGGGAATTAATTAAAGTGCTTGCGGTGGGCTCATTAACCCACCAGTTAACCATGAAACTTTGATTTGAATATCTGCTACCGCATAATTAGTCAAACATAACAGGAGACGACTGGATAACAGAGAAATCCAGCTAATGAGTTCTCTTTGCCAATTGGACCAGCTTCAGTGACAATACAAAGAAAAGAGCAATGATTCTTATCTGATCGGGGTTTGTGTCACCATCACTCATCCCCACCTCCCCATGCATGACTCAGTCACCGCAGGAATATTCTGTCTGTCCATTTCTCATGTGTGACCACCTCTCTGTCTTCTTTTTAAAATATCTGGTAGAAACATTATTATCTTCAACTGTCACCTTCGTAGGACCATTGTTATCTTCAACTGTCACCTTTTAAAGGGTAGAGATTGTCCACATATTAAGTATCCATTATTAATAAACTGACCCCACTCCTGGCCACTCTGTGTTTTGAAAAACCATGTATTACAAAATGCTATCCAGCCTCTCATATGGCTTGAATTACCAATATAAAAAAATTCTGCTGCAAATCATGTAAGACTTTGCATTTGAACATATATCATGAGTAAAAGGTGACATTTAAGAACTTGTTATTTGCCTACTGGTTCTTTATCACCAATCACATATCCAGGACATGATAGGGTCTCTTCCCATGTTTGGATTACTCTGAATTTAATCTTCATTTGTTTGTTTGCTACATTGCACTTTAAAATATGCAATCACCATCTTAATATCTCCTAAGTGTTAGCTGCATATCTCATTTATCTCCATAGCTTCTCAGGCTTCTCTCTCCCTTTCTTTCATCTTGTCAACATATGTAATATTCAAAAGATACTGACCTAAATGTATTTTACTCCCTGTGTTAACACATTCTTCCATTTTAACCTGTCATTTTATCCACATGAGACATAAGGAAAAGTGGAAATCCATGATCAATGACTTGATTCTTGGTCATATGGAGGGCAAGGGATGAAACCAGGTTGAGAATGTAAAGCTCAAGCTCAGATTTCAGTGTTACTTACGTGACACTCGGCGATATGAATTGCCCTAGGCACACAGGTACTCTACAATGTGTCTTTCATTGTTGAGAAAAGCTTTGGACAAATGTAGTTTTAAGATTCTCTTCTCCTATTTATTGGCCATTTGTAAATCTTCCTTTGTGAAGTGTCTACATAGTTTAATCCCTCCCTTCCTTCCTTCCTTCCTTCCTTCCTTCCTTCCTTCCTTCCTCCCTCCCTCCCTCCCTCCC
>PVJS01051340.1:0-14007 GCA_004027185.1 Glis glis
TCTTTATCTTCAAACAGGCTCTCACTAAGTTGCAGAGGGCCTCACCCAGGGGCATTCTACTTCTGAGCTACACCCCCAGCCCTTTTTATTTTTTTTATTTTGAAACAGGGTCTAAGTTGCGGAGGGCCTCACTAAGTAGCTGAGGCTGGCCGTGAACCTGCTATCCTCCTGTCTCAGCCTCCCAGGTACTGGGATTACAAGCATCCACCACCACCCCCGGCTGACACCCATTTTTAATTGGGTTGTCATCTTACTGTTGGGAATTCTTCATAAATTCTAAATTCTTCAGAATTTCTGAATATGGTCTTTTATCAGATTTCTGATGTGCCAACAAATTTTTCCAGTCTGTGACTTATCTATTTATCCTCTTAACAGTATTTTTCAAAGAGCAGAATTTCTCAAGTCCAGGATCAAGTTATTATTTATGGCTCATCCTTTTAGTGTCCTATCTAAGATGTCATTGCCTAATCCAAGATCACAAAGATTTTATTCTAAGTTTTCTTCAAGAAGTTGAATAGTTTTATGGTTTGCATTTACTTCTGTGACTCGTGTTAATTTAACTTTTGTGTTGGATGTAAGGGATGAATAGAAGTCTTTTGCTCCAGTCTTTTGTTAAAAAGGTTATATTTTCTCCACCAAATTCCCTTTGTACATTTGTTGAACATCAATGGACAGTACATGTGTGGTCTATTTCCAGACTATTCTGGCCCGTTGATCTACTTGACTATCTATCTATCTATATATATATAGATAAATAGATAGATAGATAGATCTATCTATCTATATATATATATAGATAGATAGATACATATATATACATATATATAATATCTATCTATATATATATATATATCCATATACATATATATATATATATATGCCATATTTTTTACTGTAGCTTTTTAAGTCTTAAAGTCAGGCAATGATAAATCCCCAACTTTGTTCTTTTTCAAAGTTGCCTTGACCATTATTGGTCATTTGCATGACTCTATGAAGTTAAGAATCAGCTTGTCAATTTCCACCAAAAAAAAATGCTTACCAGAATTTAACTGGGATTATGTTGAATCTGTAGATATATTTAGAGAAAATTAACATCTTGACAATATTGAGCCTTCTGCTCTAAAGACATGGTATTGTCTCTGTTAGTATTTAGTCTCCATAAGGTTTTATAGTTTTCAGTACACAGGTCAGTTATGGTAGATTTATCTCTAAGTATTTTATAATTTTGGTACTATTTTTAATGATAACTTTAAAATTTTAAGCCGGGCATGATGGCGCACATCTGAAATCTCAGTACTTGGGAGGCTAAGATAGGTGGATCACAGGTTTACAGCTAGTCTCAGCAACTTAGTGAGGCCTTCCACAACTTTGTGTGACCCTGTTTCAAAATAAGAAATAAAATAGAGCTGGGGGTGTAGCTCAGAGGTAGAATGGCTCTGTACCACAAAAATAAAATAAAATGAAATTTCAGTGTCTAATTGTTTGCTAATAGAATTCAGAAATAAATTGAAGTTTATGTACTTATCCTAGAACCTGTATCCCAATATACTGCCTGAGCTTTCTGGTAGAGTCCACAGGATTTTCTTGGAAGATGATTATGTTGTCTATGAAATAAGGCAAGCTTACATCTTCCTTTCTGATTGTATTGGTCAGATCAACAGAATTCACAGAATGAGTATATGAAAAAGGGATTTATTAGATCAGCTCACAATGTAGTCCTGAGTTTCAACTGCACGTGAAGAATCAGAGGAATCAGTAGCTGGTCGGGCAGTCTAATTGCTGGAACCTTAGGATTGAAGCAACCACCAATTCAGTCCAGTCCAAGATGTGAAGATAAGGAAGCTCTTCGGAGAAACAATGGTGAAGTTTCAGTTCGAAGGGCTGGAGGCCAACGATCTCAGACGAGAGCAGAAGATCAAGAAGCTCTTCAAGGAAACGGCAAAGTTGGAGACCGACGATCTCAGACAAGAGCAGACGCGTTTTCTTCAGGAAGAGTCGCGGCTCCCTCTACGTGGCTTTCTCCTTCTTTTATCTAAGTCCTGCACCTATCAGAACCCTGCTGCCCACATTTAGGGCAGGACTTCTGGTTCAATCTGCTGTTACACAACCAAAGTCACATGATCTTAGGTGGGTCAAGTTGACAAACCAAACCAACTATCACACTGATACAGGTGTTGTTTGTTTGTTTGTTTGTTTGTTTGTGCCCTGTTTCCCTGGTAAGATTCTCTAGTATGATATTGAATACAAGTGATGAGAGTTAGGACTCAGCCTTGTTACTGACCTCAGGAGGAAGACATTCAGTCTCTACCGTCAAGTGTTATGTCCACTGTAGGTTTTTCATATATGCCTTTCATCAGATTAAGGAAATCCCATGTTACTCCTTTCTGATGAGAACTTTTATCAGGAATAGATATTCAGTCTCATTAATGTTCTTTCCATATTCATCAAGATAACCTTGTGGAGCTGGGATTGGTGGGGCACACCTGTAATCCCAGGAGTACCTGGGAGGCTGAGATAGGAGGATCAGAAATTCGAGACCAGCCTCAGCAATTTAGTGAGGCCCTCAGCAACTTGGTGAGACTCTGATTCAAAATAAAAATAAAAAGGGCTGGGGGTGTAGCTCAGAGGTAGAATGCCATTGGGTTCAATCTCTAGCACCAAAAAATGAAAAATATAATCATGTGGGTTTTCTCTTTTAATTAGTCAGTATGGTTGATTTTCAAATGTTAAAATAAACTTTTTCTTATTATCAGTTGTATTGTCCTATTTCTTTGCATGTCTTTTAATTCTTTTATTGGATGCATGACATTGTGATATTTACCATGTTGTTACTGGATATTTTTATATTCCTATTAAAATTCTTGAGCTTTGTTCTGGGACGCAGTTAATTAGAAACAGTTTGATCCTTTTATGTCTTGCTTTTAATCTTCATTAAGTGAGACCAGAGCAGCTTTGGATTTAGGTCCAATTTTGCCCTATGTCTTAGTCCACAAAACACCTCTGTACCTGGATGTATTTTGTGGGCTGGATTCTGTGGGGTGGGGGGTGGGATACTGGGGATTGAACTCAGGGGCATTCTACTCCAAGCTACACCCCCATCCCTTTTTTTTTTTTTTATTTTGAAACAGGATCTCGCTGGGATGCTGAGGGCTTCATTAAATTGCTGAGGCTGGCCTCAAACCTGCAATCCTCCTGTCTCAGCCTCCCAAGTACTGGGATTACAGGAGTGCACCAACATGCCCAGCTAGGCTCACTGTTTTTTACAAGAACCTACTCTCACAGGAAGGAGCCTGTTCCTGTGAGAACCACATTAATCTCTTCCAAGAGTAATGCCACCAATGACCTTCTTGCTTCCCACTTATTTTGTGTGTGTGTGTGTGTGTGTGTGTGCATGCGTGTGTGTGTATGTGTGTGTGTGTGTGTGTGTGTGTGTGTGTGTGTTTTGCTGGGGATTGAACCCAGAGATATTCTACCACCAAGGTACACCCCCAGTCCTATTTTTATTTTGAAACAAGGTCTCGCTAGGTTAATGAGAGTCTTACTACTTGCCGAGGCTGTCCTCAAACCTGCAATCCTCATGTCTCAGCCTCCCAAATACCAGGATGACAAGCGTGTGACAACACGCTCGGCTTACCTCCCACTCTTAAAGGTTCCACTGCTGCTCAGTCTCACCACATCGGAAACCAAGCTTCGAATGCATGAATCTTTGATGGACACCCTGGAACCATATTCAAATCATAGCCCCCTAATACCAAGTCAAACCTCTCTGAGAGCTCTGTTCAAGGCCCCTTGCATTATGAGGTTCTTCATTCTGGCTGTTGTGGATGAGGCTAATTTCCTGGCCTCGCTCCTCCCCAGGACCTCGACCTCTAATCTTCCAGGCGTTTCTGGCCATGAATAGCTTCCTCGCGTGTCTATACTGATCAGCACACAGCTGCAGCCTTGGGTGGGACCATGCACAGCGTTTCAGAGTCCGCACTCTGACTCTCCTCCCTTGGGCACTCTGCCTATTCGTTCTAGTCTCCTCGGTCTCCCAGTTACCTCCCCTCAAGCTGGGCTCTCCAGGGACTTGTCTTCCCTGTGTTACGATTCGGAAGATCCTTTAAGTGCAGGCTCCGATGAGCCTGACCCTGGTGTCGCCCATTCTCAAGGATCACAGTCATCCATTGCCCGAGGTCCAATGTGTTGAAAACGACTATTTCATGTATTTTGTTCAACTTTTAGTTGCTTCGGGGGAGGAAGAATTAATAGACCACATAGAAGAGCACTACAGGTTGAGCATCCTTTATCCAAAGTACTTGGGAGCAGAAGTGTTTCAGATTTCAGATTTTCTCAAATTTTGGAATTTTGCATCCACATCCCCAAGATATTTTGGGGATGCCGCCGAAGTCTAAGCACAAAATTGTTTTCTAAGTTTCATATACTGTGTAGAGACACAGCCCAAAGGTGGTTTGAGACAGTATTGTTAGTGTGGCTTGCGTTTTCACTGTGAACTGAAAAATGAAGTTAATTATGGGATTTTCCACTTGTGGCAGCATGTCGACATGAAGAAGTTTCAGATTTTGGGGTGTTTTCAGATCTTCAGATTAGGGATGTTCAAACTGTGTAGTCAGTCAGTGACAGACAGGAAGCCACAGAGGATGACAGAAGGATAGTGACGAAGCTAATGCTCACGGGGAAAGTCAGATGCAACCCACAGGAGGACAGCCAGCACACCACTGGCAACCGCATGAATCCTCTCCTTCATCCTGTTCAACTCCAAAGAGTGAGAAAAAGGGAAGGGGAAAGAACTACAGTGAGCAGGGAGGCGGATACCCGCTCCCTCGCTCTAGACCACAAGAGTCACACCCCGCCTACAAGAGAGATGAACTTTGCTTCAACACTGAAAGCTTTAACTGGGCGTGGTGGTACATGCCTATAATCCCTGTACTTGGGAGACTGAGACAAGAGGATGGCAGTTTGAGACCAGCCTCAGCAATTTAGCAAGACCCTGTTTCAAAATCAAAAGGGCTGGGGTGTTGCTTGGAGGTAGAATATTCCTGGATTCAATCCCTAGTACCATAAAAAAAAAAGGCCGGGCATGGTGGCACATGCCTGTAATCTTAGTCCTTGGGAAGCAAGACAGGAGGATGGCAGGTTTGCACTAAACTCAACAATTTAGGCCCTTGGAAATTTAGTTGCCAGAACAGGAAGAGAAATAGTGCAAGAAGTCACTTGGATGTGGAATCTAAAAAAGTTGGACGGAGAAAAGCAGCAAGTGGAATGGGGGTGCCCAGGAATAAGGAAAATGGGGAGATATTAGTGAAAGGGTGCAAACTTAGTGAGACCCTCTGTCAAAATAAAAAATAAAATAAGGCTGGGGGTGCAGCTCAGAGGTAGAATGCCCCTGGGTCCAATCCCCAGTATCAGGAGGGGGGGATTTTTAAAAAGCCTGAAACCCGAAACCCTTTAAATAGAAACAACTGGATTATAGAGGGAGAGGCGAAGATGGAGGGATAGCAAGAAGCAGTTATCTCTCCCGTGCTCCAAGTCGGAGCTCGGCGGGCGGGAAGACTGCTTCCTGACAAGAAAACAAGGGCAGCTAAAACTCAACAAAACAACGGGAGACAAAGTGCAGCGGAATGCGAGGCAGTGGAAAGAGCGGAGGGCGGCGGGGAGCTCAAAGCATCTCACCTGGTGAGCGGAGAGAGGAGACAAAGGCGACATCTTGGCTGAGCCACGCCAGCACCGCGGCTCCCGGAATCCTCCAGCAAAGAAACGGCCGATTCTTGTGAAACCAGCGATTATAGTCCACCACCGAAAGCAGTCTACATCGGACATGATGAAATCCACGTCGAACCAGATCCACTGAACATGGGTGAGTGAGATAAAGGGAGGAAGCGTGTTGCCGGCACTCTGAAATTCGGAACTCAGCTGGTGGGAAGACTGCCTCTCAACAAGAAAAGTAGGGCGGGGAGGAGGGCTGCGGGGCTGGGGTGTTAGCTGCGTCCTGGCTCGGAGCCTGAGAAGAGGATGAGGAGGAAGGCGCTGCTGTGGCCGCGGCCACAGAGCTCTGGGCACTGGCCGCCACTGAGCCCAGCACAGAGATGGCTCACTGCTCCCCAGCACCCTCTCCTGCCCACACCCTGGCGCACAGAGCTCTTTCAACCATTTTTAAATATATTTGGGCGGGGCCCATGCGACCACTAGGCCCACAGCCTAAGAGCTGTGCACAGATGCTGCAGGGCCCAGTGATAGGCCCTGCACCGGGGCACCCCAGCTCCAGCAGATGGCGATTGCGGCCAGCCCGCGCTCCTACAGGAAGAGGTGTCCTGGCTCCAGGAAGGAGATGAAGGAGATGTTGCCCAAGGACCTGGAGGAGTCTCAGGGTGGCAAGGCTGTCGAGGTCCTCTCGGCCACAGAGCTCAGGGTCCAGTTGGCACAGAAGGAACAGGAGCTGGCCAGAGCCAAAGAGGCCTTACAGGGGAGAACCAAGATGGTAGGAAAGAGAGAGGCAGCGTGTCGCTGGCACTCCGAGAGTCAGAGCCCAGACGGCGGGAAGACTGCTTCTTGACAAGAAAAGCAGGACAGCCAAAACTCAACAAAATAATGAGAGCCAACGTGCAGAGGACTGTGAGTCAGTGGAAGGAGCAGAGGGAGGTAGGTAGCTCAAAGCATCTCACCTGGTAAGTGGAGAGTTGAGACAAAGGTGCCACCCCAGCACCATGGCCTCTGGAAACCTTCAGCAAATAAACAGCTGATTCTTGTGAAACCAGCGATTATAGTCCACCATCAAAAGCAGTTGACATCGGACCATGATGAAGCCCAAGTTGAACAAAATCCACACCTACAATGGCGGCGACTGCAAAGGGTGGGACGCGAACCTTAGTTCCCGCAAAGAAAGTGACGTGGAGAAACATGGATGAGGCAGCCAGGCAAGGGAGCACCCCAACACTGAGAAAAAGAGAGGGTGAAACATGGCCCCCCTGGAGTAGCCTAGCATTGGTGCAGAACACCACAGCACTGAAGACTTGGATGAACACAGCATGGCCCCCTGGAACAGCTCAGCAACGAAAATGCGGGGACACACCTACACCGCAACTCCCAGAGACCAACAACAAAGAGACAGCAGATCCTTGTGAAACCAGCAACTATAGACCATCATTGAAACCAACCAACTCTGGAACATGATGAATCCCAAGTAAATCCAGACCCGCATCTACAACGATGATGGTTTCAAGGGGTGGGCCGTGAGCCTCTGCCCCTGCAACAAGTGCAATGAGGAGAGACAAAGAAAAGATGGCCATACACAGGAGGAGCCCAACTCTGAGAACAGGAGCCAGTAAGCCACGGCCCCCCATGAGCAGCCCAACACCATCCTGGAACACCCCAGAACTGAGGACATATGTAGATTAGAAAAGGCCCCCTCCCCAGCACCCAGCCGGGAGAGAACATGGGCAGATCATCCCCAGCCCCGCCCCCAGAGACTCCCCTCCCACACTGGGATGCGGGGCAGGCAAACCTTCGGCCCCGACTCCGGAGACCCCCGGTGCTGGGGATGCAGGGCAGGCGAGCCCTCGGCCCCGCCCCCGGAGACCCCCCCAGCGCTGGGACAAGGGGCGGGTGAGCCCTCGGCCCCGCTCCCAGAGAACCCCAGCCAGCACTGGGGACACAGGGAGAGTAAGCCCTCAGCCCCACCCCCAGAGAACCCCTCCCCCTAACGCAGGAAAGGTGGGGCGGGTGAGCCCTTGGCCCCGCCCCCAGAGACCCCTGGTGCTGGGGACACAGGGCGGGTGAGCCTTCGGCCCCGCCCCTGGAGAACCCCTCTCCCCAGTGCTGGGGACAAGGGTGAGCCTTCAGCCCCGCCCCAGAGAACACCTAACCCCGGTGCTGGGATGCGGGGTGGGTGAGCCCTTGGCCCCACCCCCAGAGAGCCCCTCCCCTGGCACTGGAGACATGGGGAGGGTGAGCCCTTGGCCCTGCGCCCCAAAGAACCCCAGCACTGGGAACACAGAATGGGTGACCCCTTGGCCCCGCCCCCAGATAACCCCAGCTCTGGGGACATGGGGCAGGCGAGCCCTCGGCCCCACCCCCAGAGAACCCCTCCCCCCGGTGCTGTCAACGCAGCGTGGGTGAGCACTTAGCCCCGCCCCCAGAGAACCCCTCCTCCTGGTGCTGGGGACATGGGGTAGGTGAGCCCTTGGCCCTGCTCCCAGAGACTCCCAGGAGCTAGGGACATGGGGTGGGCAAGCCCTTGGCCCCACCCCTGGAGAACCCCTCACCCCGGCACTGAGGACACAGGGTGGGTGAGCCTCAGCCCTGCCCCTGGAGACATCCCCCTCTGGTGCTGGGGATGCGGGGTGGGTGAGCCCTCAGCCCCTACCCCCAGGGAACCCCTCACTCCGGCGCTGGGGACGTGGGATGGGTGAGCCCTGGGCCCCGTTCCCAGAGAGTCCATCTCCCCAGCACTAGGGATGCGGGAGAGGTGAACCCTCGACCCCACCCCCAGAGAACCCCTCTCCCCGGCACTGGGGACATAGGGTGGTGAGCCCTTTGCCCCTCCCCTGGAGACACCCCCGGTGCTGGGAATGCAGGGCGGGAGCGCCTTGGGCCCCGCCCCCGAAGGCCCGCAGAGCTGGGGACACGGGGCGGGTGAGCCCTTGGTTCCACCCCAGAGAACCCCCTCCAGCACTGGCGACGCGGGGTGGGAGAGCCCTGGGCCCCACCCCCAGAGACCCCATGGCTCTGGGGACACAGGGCAGATAAGCCCTTGGCCCCGCCCCCAGAAACCCCCCCAACACTGGGGACACAGGGCAGGAGAGCCCTAGACCCTTCCCCCGAAGATCCCCTGGCGCTGGGGATGCAGGGCAGGTGAGCCCCTAGCCCTGCCCCCGGAGACCCCACTCCAGCACTGGGGGTGTGGGATGGGAGAGCCCTGGGTCCCACCCCCAGAGAACCCCTCACCCCTGCACTGGGGACGTGGGGAGGGGGGAGCCCTTGGCCCCGCCCCAGTGCTGAGGTCAGGGAAGGATGAGCCACGACCCTGCATAGAGGGACCACAGACAGAGAAAACCTCAGATGAGTGAAGAAGGTGAACTAACTGGGGGAGACGGGAGGGAAGGAGAGGGAAACAAACTGGAGCACAGGATGGACTTACACAAAGATATAAAAGTCAACTACTATGCTGAAAACAGGAAGGAGGGAGGGGGAGGCAAGGGGGTGGGAATTGGGGAGGGCTAATTGACCAATGAGTGCATGTATACGTCAACCACCCTGAAGTCCTTCAAGATGTATGTTTGCAATGCACTAATAATAAAAAATTATAAAAAAATAGAGACAACTGAACCTTAGTAATCAATATCATTTTGGTTTTAAATTATTAAAAATTATGGAAATGTATTTACATATATTAAAGGAACCCACTGACCTGTGAGAAAGGGGTCTTGACAAAGCACAATTTAGCAGCTATTGAAAAATGTAGAAGCGTTTTATGATTACACCTCAACAAGCTAAGACATGTACAGTCCCATGTTCACTGCAGCATTATTCATAACAGCTAAGATGTGAGCACAAACGAAGTGCCCATTGACACAGGAATGGATAAGGAATACGTGACGCATACACACACCGAGACACCGAGGAATATCATTCAGCCTTTAAAAAGAAGCTGGGCATGGTGGCACACACTTGTAATCCCAGTACTTGGGAGGCTGAGACAGGAGGATCACAGGTTCGCAGCCAGCCTCAGCTACTTAGTGAGGCCCTCCGCAACTTAGTGAGACCCTGTTTCAAAAATAAAGAATAAAAAATAGGGCTGGGGGTGGAGCTTGGAGGTAGAATGCCCCTGGGTTCAATCCCCAGTACCGCAAAAAAAAAAAAAAAAAAAAGAGAGAGAGAAGATTCTGCCGTTTACAGCAATGTGGATGAATCCGAAGCCAGGACAGGAAGGTACATACTGCAAGATGTCATTCGGATGTGGAATCTAAAAACTTGGATTCATAAAAGCAGAAAGTGGAATGGTGGTACCCAGGAGTAAAGAAAACGGGGAGATATCGGTCAAAGGGTACAAACTCATGACTCAAAGATTAGTGAGTCCTGGAGCTACAACACCCAGCATGGTAGAAACTTGTAACTGTGAGACGGTGAGTTCCAGAGTTCCGGAGCAGGCTTAAAAATATGCATAGTGCAACTGGAATTAGCTGAGAGCGGCAGGCCGTAAGTGGCCTTGCCACAGGGGGTGGGTACTCTGTGAGGTGATGGATATGTTTGTTATCTTGATTGCCACTACTTCCCAGTGTATACTGCATCAATTATATACCTTAAGTAGATACCATTTTGTGTGTGCGTGGTACTAGGGATTGAACCCAAGAATGTCCTACCACCAAGCTACACCCCCAGCCCTTTCTTTTTTATTTCGAAATAATAGGCTTTCATTAAGTTGCTGAGGGTCTCACTGAGTTGCTGAGACTGGCCTCAAATCTGCAATCCTTCTCTCTCAACCTCCCAAATACTGGGATTACAGGCATGTGCCACTGTATCTGGCTAGATACCATGTTTATTTATTTACTTACTTATTTATTTATTTATTTTTATTTATTTATTTATTTTGCGGTACTGGGGATTGAACCCAGGGGCATTCTACCTCTGAGCTACACCCCCAGCCCTATTTTTAATTCTTTATTTTGAAATAGGGCCTCACTAAGTTGCAGAGGTCTTCACTAAGTAGCTGAGACTGGCCGCAAACCTGCCATCCTCCTGTCTCAGCCTCCCAAGTACTGGGATTACAAGCGTGCACCACCATGTCTGGCTAGATACCATTTTTATTTGTCAATAAACCATAATAAAGCCGGGGGAAGAAATAATTTTAAAAGGAAAAATAGCTGTATGCACAAAATTGTCATCATCTGGTAGCAAAAAAAAAATGTAAATAATATAAGTAGTTTGTTATTCTACTCCATGGAATATTATGCAGCTATTTAAAAGATAAGCAGACAGAGAGTGGAGGAATTGAGAGAAATACTGGATGTCATGTGAAATGAATAAAGCAGAACGTAAAATATGACATTCACATTTATGACATGATGTAAAATATGTATGATTATAACCAAAGTTGCCAGAATACACAAAAATAAAGCTTAGTTTTTAGTATTATGAATAATTTGTCATTCTTCTTTTAAAGGGTTTTTTAAAGTTTCGCTATATATATTTGGGGAGTACTGGGGGTTGAACCCAGGGCATTCTACCTCTGAGCTACACCCCCAACCCTTTTGTTTTTTTGTTTGGAAACAGGGTTTTGCTAGGTTGCTGAGAGTCTATGTTGTTGAGACTGTCCTCCAACCTGTGATCCTCCTATCTCAGCCTCCCAACTACTGGGATTATAGATGTATACCACCACGCCTGGCTGTTGCAATATATTTTTTAAAACAATGGAACAAAATCAGCAGTAGTTGAATTAATCCCACCTCTATGGATAAATACATTTGCAACACCAGGTTATATTGAGGCCATCCAGGAAGTTGCCTGTAGCACCAATCCAGGAGGTGTTAAAAGATTACTGGAGCCGGGCGTGGTGGCACACGCCTGTAATCCCAGTACTTGGAAGGCTGAGATGGGAAGATCACAGGTTCAAAGCCAGCTTCAGCAACTTAGTGAGACTCTCATCAACTTAGGGAGACCCTGTTTCAAAATAAAAATAAAATAGGGCTCCCTAGTACCACAAAAAAAGAAATCACTGGAACCGGGCACAGTGGCACATGCTTATAATCCCAGTGCTTCAGAGACTGAGACAGGAGGATTATAGGTTCAAGGACAGCCTTGGCAACTTAGCAAGACCCTCAGCAACTTAATGAGACTCTGTTTCAATACAAAAAAAAAATAAAATCAAAAGGGCTTTGGAGGTAGAACACCCCTGGATTCAATTCCCAGTACCAAAAAAAAAAATACCATCACTGGAAAATTATGAAGAAAATATAGACCAGAACTTCTACCACATACACCTGCAGGGGGAGACTCCCTTGCCCCCACCCGAAGTGCAAAGTTAAAAATAACACGCGATGTTCAAGTGCCTGGACGAGGGTGTCCTGTTCGCCTGTCGATCTGCTGTTTATCTGAAAGGCTCTGAAAATATGAGGGTCTCTCTAGCAGCTCTGCTCCCTCAACCTTCAATCTCTTCTCCCGGTAATTGTTGGGAAAATACTTAACAACATTGTTTAAGTGGTGCTGAGGTGTTATCTGTCTGTGGCACACAGGTGTCTCCTTCTAATCCTAAACATACCTCGGCGACCTCTTTCATCTCCGTTCAGTTGGACAAAAGTTAAGGGCGTCCTCATTCACTGCAGGGCTCTGGCGAAACTCTGGAGCCACAGGGAGGGAGAGATTCCATTTCTGTCTCTCAGAAGCCTAGCATTGTCAGACGGTCGTGCAAATAAATAATCACAGCGTCCTGGGTAACTGCTGCTGTGTATAGAAGTTTATCATCCTCCTCCCTGGAGCCTCCACCAAAGAGCTTAGGGAGACATGTAGACATGGGTGCCTTAACCTCCCAAGCCTGCTTCTCCACCTGGGCTCCCTCACCCTTTGCCAGGACCCAGCCATTCCCTGCGCCAGCGTGTTCCAAGATAGATCCAGCCTGAAAGACTGCAGCTTGCTTAGCCACAACAGGTCGGTAGGCCAGTGTGCCAGCTGGCGAGGGCTCCCTCGCCCTCCCTGCCCTTATCTGTCTCCTCCAAGCAGGGCAGGTGGCAGGAACCTGGCAACAGGGGAAACCCACACCATGTGCGAACTCCAAAGCTTGCCAGAGAGGCCCAGGTGCCTCTTGCCATCCCCTGGTGCGATGAGCGGGAAGAGCCAGAGAATGGGGACAGCTGCATGGCTCCTGGAAGCCACCGGGGTTCTCCAAATGAAAATAGCAGAAGAGAAGGATGCAAGGGCTGATGCCCTGCTCAGAGGCTGGGGAAGCAAAGGGACGCGTAGTAATGCTTGGCTCTCAAGGTGTTTGGTGCCAATTTATGAAACTGAGTTTGGACAGTCCTCTTCTTCCCTCCCCTGCACAACCAAGCCTAAGTCCTACGGGCATCTGTCCAGCCCTGCAAAGACCTGGAAAAAGCAGGTGGAGAGGAGGATTCTCCTCCTGATCACAGAAAACAATGAAGATTATAGCGATTCGGTGTTGGAAGGCAGCAGAGAATGAGTTAAGAACACTCCTCCACCTGGCTCTCTGAGGAAAGCCCCCAAAAGCAAGAGCCCTGCAGGTGCACAAGGAAGACATTGTGTTCGAGTGGATCACAAGGCAAGGTGTTGAACCGTGCTCTTTAAATACAGTGGGATTATCCAACCGTGGTGATGCACACCTGTAACCCCAGTACTTGAAAGGCTGAAACAGAAGGATCCCAGGTTCAAGACCAGCCTCAGCAAATTAATGAGACTCTCAACAACCTAGCAAGATCCTGTCTCAAAACAAAAAAATAAAAAATAAAAAGGGCTGGGGGTATAGCTTGAAGGTAGAGTGCCCCTGGATTCAATCCCTAGTACCACAAATAAATACAGTGGAATTGAAGGGCTAAGTCAAAGTTCCTAAAAGGGTGCCTTGCCTACAGATACATGAGAGGAAACATGGTTCATGTCTCCATCTTGTAACTCTTCTCTCAACTACTTTTCCCCCTAGACAGTTCAGTGAACTATGGCTGTGGTTTGGGTATTGTATGAGTGTGTCCCCTGAAGGTTCATGTGCTGGAAGCTCGGTCCCCTGTGATGATGTTGTTGAGGTGGTGGGACCTTTAAGAGGTGGGGCCTAATGGAAGGTAATTAGGTTATGGGGCTCTGTCCTCAGAAGGAAGAACGTTTGTCTCACAGGCTGGATAATTTCTGTAAGAGCAGGTTGCTATAAAAAAAAAAAAAAAAGAATGGCCGGGCGTGGTGGCACACGCTTGTAATCCCAGTACTTTGGGAGGCGGAGACCGGAGGATCCGGGTTCGCGGCCAGCCTCAGCTCTCTCGCTCTCTCTCTCTCCCTGTCTCTCTCTCTCTCTCT
>PVJS01051341.1:0-14212 GCA_004027185.1 Glis glis
GAGCTATAGCCCCGCCCCATTTTTTTTCAAATAGGGTCTCACTCAGTTGTGGAGGGCCTCCCTAAGTTGTTGCGACTCTTTGTGGACCTGCTATCCTTCTGGCTCAGCCTCCCAAGTACTGAGATTACAGGCATAGACCATCATGCCTGCTACAATATTTCTAATGTATTAAAGATTTTTATTTAATTTAAATACTCATGAAGGAAAAATATTTTGTAATCTCATAACTCTCTTAAATTCCAACTCAGATGTTTTGTTACAACTCTAATTTATTGCCTGAACAATGCCCAAGCAATTGGTTAGAAATTGAGGATATCAAGAACATGCTACTCAGAAGTATGGTTAAGAAATGCTTGTAATTGGTAATTTTTTGTAAGATAAAATATATTTTTTCTCATAAGAAACACAGTACACTGTCATGTTAGAAGTTTCATTGAATAATTTTTGTTATCATCCTATTATTTTTCATATATGAGAAAATATAAAGTTAAAACTACAAATAATGAATGCAATGATGTTCTTTAAATAACTTGTGTTTCCTTTCTCTATGGAACTTGTAAAGAGAAAGATAAGGATGCTACTATAATTAAATCTTTGCAGAACAATCCTTATAGAGTAATCCTAATAGAACACATGCATCCCATAATGTATAAAATATATTTAATGAAGAGGGAAAATAGCACAATGTAGTCATCCTATAATGCCTGAGAATAATTAAATTTGCAAGACAAATAAAATATTAATAAAATTTGATTTCCAAGAGATCATATTTTCCTTTTAACAATAAATTATAACACATCATGGAGAAAGTGGAAAAAAGCCAACAAAATATTCAAACTGTATGATAACTATGCACATTTTGAAGCACATGATACTGTTTTATATTTCTGTTTAAACAACCACCTGAATTTCCATATGGGATAATTATTTTCAAAACCACACATTATTTGTAAGCTTACTGTACTTAGTAAGGCTAATCATTCTGGTCCAAATAATTTTAATACATTTAGAATAAAATCAGAAGATTATTTTCTCAATACACTTCCATTTTCTATTTATGTAAAAATGTAGAATTGTTAATAGATAAAATAGATTTTTTACAGCTACAGGTTCAAATAAAATGATTCAGAAAATGAAGTCAAATTCATGAGTTCCATCTCTGAATGATGCCATGGAAATTTTAGAAATTGAATTCATCTCATCTTTACTACTCATTACCCATGAGAATTGATTACTATAGATGTTCTATTAAAATATTATGGAAAACATCAGATAATGTATGTAAATCAGGGTGTCCCATCTGATGAAAATCACCAAGTTGGGAAACAAATTATTTCTCTTGTTAACATAGAGAATGTCATTGTCTAATATATATCCTTTCCCATTGTGTTTTCAAGTTGACCCTAGAACGTGCTTTCTGAAACCTGTATTCTGATATTTTTTGTTAATGCTCACTATTCAGATTCACTACTGGGTAAGCTGGTCTGAAGTAATTACATTCTCTTTGTGTAAGGGCTACAGATACTAATTGAAATAATCCCTTTTCATCAAACCCATTTCCTAATATGAGAAAAGTTAAATTAGAAATGACCTTGAAGATCTAGATGAAATTATTTTATTATAATATATTGATTTTTATAAAACGAGGTACTAGACTAGCTGAAACAGATTTGAACCATTTAAATATGTAACTCAGTATTTTTCTAAAAGCCCAAGAATTGAGTCCCAAACAGAATGTGGTATGAATAATATAGAGGATTTCTTCAATCATCAGACATGGGAGACTTTAATTTTCTGCCTTTCACAATTTATGAAGGAACTAAACTAGTTTGAAGTAAAGTTATTAAAAGTAACTTTTGTTGTAGAGTGGTTATCGACCTAGTTTTATGAAAACAAATGTTCTGCCATCTTTCCCTCCAAGGAGCTTTTACTGCATTTTACTTCTTATTTATATACTGCGATTTTTTTCCAATTAGTTATATCATTCTTTTCCTTTGTTACAAGCATCAGTGTTTCAGGAAGACATACCCTAAAGACAAATGGAACTATCAAAATTTGATGTTATTTTTTCCATTTTTTAGTTAAATCTCATTGTTTCTACTTTTAGGGCATATTGCTACTACTTTTAAGTATATACATATATAAAAGGCAAAATGACTTCATCCATTTTCTGCCACTATAACAGCACTCTTAAGACTGGGTAGTTATGAAAACTGGATATTTATTTGTTTCATGTTCCTGAAGGATGGGAAATCCAAAAGCAGGTCACTGACATGGGGTGAAGATCTTCAACTTGTGTCAGCCCATGCAAAAGGCAGCAGGCCAAGGAATGAGTCAGATAGAAGGGACAAAACTTGAACTTAGGAAAAATTCACTCTCTAGCCCGGTGTGGTGAGGCATGTCTATAATCCCAGTATATGAGAGGCTAAAACAGGAGGATCACAAGTTTGAAGCCAGCCTTAGCAACTTAGTAAGGCGTTCTGCAACCTACTGAGACACTGTTTCAAAATGAAAAATAAAATAGGGCTAGGGGTATAGCTCAGAGGTTAAAAAGTCCCTGGGTTCAATCCCCAGTACAAAAAAAAATACTCTTTTGATAATTAATCCATTCAAGAGGGCAGAGGCCTCATGAGTTAATCACCTCTTCCCCCGCTTCCTAGCACACACATTGGAAATTAAGCTTCCAACCTATGGACTTTGGGGAATATATTCAAAACATAGCTTATACATATTTAAATATGTGTAAAATGTGTGTTCTGAGTATGTATAGTCCCATTTCACTATGCTATCATGCTTAATACGAGCAACACTAATAGACATCATGCAACTATTGATGGCATATTATTATCTTGTGTGAGCAGAGAAGTGAGAAGGTGGTACCATAATGAGAAAGACTGAAATGATTGCACCTAAAATGGGGAAGATGCTGGTTGAAGAGGAAGAAAAAACAAGAGGTAAAGTATAAACTTAATTACTGTGCTCAGAGAGGAATCACGTTTCTACCCTACCACTATATTCCAAGCATGAGCATTTTCCCTTGCAGTATATATTCAAAATATTTTAATTAAGCCGGGTGCAGTGGCACACGCCTGTAATCCCACAGATCTGAGGACAGCCTCAGCAACTTAGTAAGACTCAAAGCAACTTAGTGAGGCTCTGTTTTAAAATTAAAAAAAAAAATAGGACTGGGGGTGCAGCTCAGAGGTAGAACGCCCCTGGGTTCAATACCCAGTACCAAAATACAATAATAATAATTAGATGATTGATTTTAATTTTCCTTCTCAATTCCAAAAAGTCATAGGAAATAATAACAATAATGTGACTGTAGAAAAGCACTGAACATAATTTGATTAGTTCTAAATAGAACTTCAGTTCATTATCTCCTGATTTGAATCTACTTTACCGTAATGTTTATCTCTTTACTGTTATAGCTCTCCAACAACATTCAGATGTTCAGGAATTTTGAAGAATGTTGAGAATTGGATATTTTACCATGGATAAATGGATATTGACAAAGAAAGTTCAAGAGGTATGAAAATTATCAGGGAGGAAGTAGAGGAGGATGGAGGTGGGGTGGAGGATAGATTGCTGCAGCTCTTGGCTGAAAGTTATGATTAGGAAGCAGATAATTGGTGAGAGATAGTAGAGAGAGAACCTTAGGTATGGGTTTAATATTACTCTTAGGAGACAGTAGAAAGAGAGAAAGAAATGGTATGAGGAGAGAAGAAAGAAGAGGACAAAAATGGTAAAGAAGTAGGATGTTCTGCATCATATATTTGGTTTGGGGAAAATGGCTTCAAAGGTCCGGGATGATTTAATTCAGAAACAATGGAAAATAAGAGAAAAAGTGAGGAGGACAAAGTCAAATGAATTAGGATATCTTATTTTTTTATAATAACTTCATTAAGGATATTCTTTGTACTCAGCTGGGTGTGGTGGCACATGCCTGTAATCCCAGGACTTGGCACACTGAGACAGGAGGATCGCAGGTTCAAGGACAGCCTCAGGAACTTAATGAGATCCTATTTCAAAATTTAAAAAATATTCTTAGTTCAAAGTAATATTCAGAGGAATGATTACATCCATCCATAATAACAGGAATGCTTTTAGATCTCTCATGGATTCTAAAATCCTTAAGGGCAAGAACCCTAACAGACCTCTAATTAGCATAAAATGCAATTATATTCACATTGTGGGAATTTGGGTAACACAAGACATTTGTTATGGTAGCCTAGGTTTTGTAACCTAATTTGTAGCACTGAAACAGGATTTATTATGCCTGTGATTAAGTAATAAATATATCAAATATAAATCATTTTAAATAAATATAAACCTTCATTAAACTACTACTATAACCACTGATACCTGCACTAGGTTTACTAAGAGTGTAAAAATACCTATCATCGGCAATTTCATTACGAGGGAGCTTTTCTGACTTTAAGTTAAAGCACGACCTCCATAAGTCTTTACTTTAGTTATACATTCTAATGGTTCATATAACAAAATTGTTTTCTTTTCCAAATAGAGTAACATAATTTTGGTAAGAGTAATCATATTTCAATAATCCAACCCTTTTCCCAACAAATTATCCCTAATTATACATCATTTTACATTATTTCTCATCCTTCAACATAGGACTTAGCATTCTTAGTTTTAATGTTTCTTTTCTTTTCTTTTTTTTTTTTGCGGTACCGGGGATTGAACCCAGGGGTGTTCTACCTCCGCGCTACACCCCCAGCCCTATTTTTTATACTTTATTTTGAAACCGGGTCTCATGAAGTTGCGGAGGGCCTCACAAAGTAGAGAGGGAGAGAGAGAGAGAGAGAGAGAGAGAGCTGAGGCTGGCTGCGAACCCGGATCCTCCGGTCTCCGCCTCCCAAAGTACTGGGATTACAAGCATGCGCCACCACACCCGGCTCTTAATGTTTTTTTCTTAAAATAAAAGATGAAGGAGGAGAGACTCCAGTGGAGCATTGAAGAGGGTTTGGGGGAGAAGGAAATGGGGGTGGAGACCTGATGAGAGAGAGTTCAAATAATGGTATGTACGTACACGAAATTATCAAGAGCTTTGACAGGAGTTCAGCAAATGGACCAGTGAAAATTCAGCATGGTTTTTATATTTTCACAGTAGGCTTTTAGTAGTTTCAATTCAAATTTACAAAATATCAGACTTACTTAAATTTCAGTATAACCACAGATATAAATATATTTTGTATTTTCTGCTGTAATTGCTTTGTTTGTTTATAATTTTAGTACACATATTAAAAGGAAAAAAAATTCTTTCTTCACCCATCACTACTTTCATGGTTGAGACCCCTAGAACAAAAGATTAACGAGGGAAAAGCAAACACATTTGTTTAACACAGGACTTAAAGGATATGAGAGCCTCCAGATATGAAGACCCAAAGCAGGGAAATGTATATTTTATGGACAGTTGTTCAGAGATATGGTTGATGGATAAAATGGTATGTCCTAATGGTAATAAAGTGGAAAATTGAGCAAGACCCTGTTTGTTCAGATTCTTCTTGGTGTCTCTGTGTCGCCTTTCCTTTCCTCCCAAAGTAGGGAGGACCTTTTTGGAATTTGGATCTTATGAGCTACTATAGAGGAAGGTCAGAGAATTCCTTTATGGCCTGTTTCATGGGAGAATATTGACAAAGTAATAGAGACCTTCCAGAATCTCCTGTTTTCTCAAATGCCAAGGTGCTTTATTGTTGGGTAACATGTTCTGAGTCTCATCAAGAGATACACATCAAGAGATACACTCATCAGATATACACACAGATATATATACATATATACATATATATACAGATATATATTTATATATACACACAGATATATATATACAGATATGTATATTTCTTTAATGTCCATATAAAAATCTGTGCATACATTGATATATTCATCTCTCTACCCACTTCACTGCACCACAAATTGAAATGACAATAAAATTTTTGGGGAAATAATATATGTCTAAGTGTAAATGTCATACTTATAAGACATGGTGATAAAATAGAATAATTCATTTATACTCCCGCAAAAATGAAACAAAATAACTCTGTTCAACATGTAAGCCAGAGAAACTCCTATAAACTATGGAAGGTAGAAGATACTAAAGGAGAGTCCGTCCAGATTAATTATTTTGTATTATTCTGTTAAAACAACTGCTTGGAATGACTCCACTTAATCATCATGTCACTTATTGCTGCATGACCTTGGACAAGTTGCTCAGCTTCTTGGCATCTCAGTCTTCCTGACTTTAACATTAAGAAGGTAAGTTTGACAAACTTCGATGTTTTGCTGTAACCAAAGTATATGCATTTATGGTATGGTACATCAAATGGTAATAAATCTAATATATATTTTGTATTCCATAAAGACATGTGACTACCTATCTGATAATAATATGGCATTTCAATGCAAATTACTATTTTCTGGTATTTTATTACAAATGACAGTCATCATCATATAAGTGAATTATGAATAAATATAAGACCTGAAATGCAATGAAAAGGAATATATTAATAAAACACTAGTAAATATTGGCTAAAAAATGTTCAAATATTTTTATCTTCATCTAGACATGTGTATTATAACCACTAAATTTTAATAAAAGTGAACTTTGGATGTTTCAAGGATAGATATGACTTAGCCTTATCTAACTTTACAAATTGATTACATTTCATTGTGGTGGTTCCCAACAGAGGATCAACAATTCCTTTTGGCATGAATTATAAACATGCTACTGATACTTTTGCTGTGCACCTTTGCCACCCATCAGGAAGAGGATAGCATGGTGGGTAGGAGTGTGGATTTTGCAGCCATATTAACTGGATTTAAATCCTGGTTCTGGTACTTAGAAGTCATGTGATCTTGGGCCACCAACATGAGCTCTTTGTGACTCAGTTTCTTCATGCAGCTTTTGTGAATATAAATGTGTTGTATATAAAAGAACATAGGAGAATGTCTGGCCCATGGTAAGTACTATAAAAGTACCAGCTACTATGATATTATAGTTAGTTGTTATTACTATTTTTTAAACTTTCTTCATTATGTGGATACAGAAGAAACTAGAATGTTTCATACCTAGTAACCTTTCATATTTAGATTGTGGTTTTCACTAGTTAGACTAAAGTAATTTGGCTTTGTTTTATTTTAAGACAGATGGCTTGGATAAAAGAAAAAATATATTTAACCAAACATTTATCATCAAAATATCCTTATCACCTCATTTCAAATAGGAGAAAGAGAAAAAGAAGAGTCTATATCTCTCCTTTGCTTAAAATAAATGGAAGCTTTATAACAAAAAACAAGCTCCATGTTCCAGATAGTGAATGAAAGCATTTCACATACTCATCCAACGAATATTCATTATGCACCAATATCTATGACACTGAATATTGTGCTCTTACCTGAATTTATATAAATTTGAAACTGTCCAAGCCCTCAAATTTACAGTCTAGAGAAGAGAGATGATTTATAACAAGCATTTATATTCCAAGGAGAAAAGTAAGAATCTCCATAATATGATACTTTGAAAGTTGACAAGGACTCTATCATATCCAACAGGAATATTGTGGGCAGAGGTCTCAAGGAAAGCACCATACAGGAGAGGTGACATTTTTAGTTAGAAAATAAAAGAAGGGGAAGATAGAAATAAACATTATAAGTGAAGAAAAGAAGAGAACAAATGGGTGATGTGAAGATAGACAAATTAGTTAGCATTGGATTCTCTTGAGTACCATTAAATTGAAATAGCAAATAAATTTTCCTTGATAACAGAAATTTTTAACATAAATACAATTAATGAACTTCTATTTTTCTTCTATTGACAATATTGACTCGTACTTTGGTAGAATAACTTTATTTAAATGTCAATTAATAAACAGTAAGAAAAATACAAACAAAATCCTTTTAGATAGACATTTTAAGTTTAAAAATTGTTAACTTTTGAATTAGCAGTTTTGTTAAAAAATACATTTTTAGCAAATGCTATAGTTTGGATCTAAAACATCCCCAAAGGCCCATGCATTATAGGCTTGTTTTCCAGCCTGTGGCCTAGTAGCAAGTCAAAGAACTTACAGGGGATTGGGCAGAGTGGAAGAAGCTAGGGCATGGGGCATGCACTTGAAGGCGGTATTGGGGATCCCTACCCCTCCTCTCTCTTTTTCTCTTCCTAGTCACTATGAGGTGAACAGGTCTCCCCACTACACACTCATGCTATGAAGTACTGTGCTGCTGCAGGCCCCAAAAAACAGGCCAAGTTACTATGGCCTGAAATCTCTAAAATCATGAATCAAAATAAACCTTTACTCCTTTTAAGTTGAATATCTTGGGTATTTTGTCATAATGACCAAAAGATGGCACAACAAGAATCAAGAAAAGGGCCGGGCGTGGTGGCGCACGCTTAATCCCACTACTTTGGGAGGCAGAGACCGGAAGATCTGGGTTCGCGGCTAGCCTCAGCTCTCTCTCTCACTTTCTCTCTCTCTCTCTCTCCTTAGTGAGGCCCTCTGCAACTTCGTGAGACCCGGTTTCAAAATAAAGTATAAAAAAATAGGGCTGGGGGTGTAGCACGGAGGTAGAATGCCCCTGGGTTCAATCCCCAGTACCGCAAAAAAAAAAAAAAGAGTCAAGAAAAACTCTCTGTTATAGGTTAAATAAATGAGAGTTTAACCACAAGGAAAAACAAGTTTATATAAGTTTAGAAATCATTTTTCTTTTTTTTTTTTGCGGTACCAGGGATTGAACGCAGGGGCGTTCTACCTCCGTGCTACACCCCCGGCCCTATTTTTTATACTTTATTTTGAAACCGGGTCTCACAAAGTTGTGGAGGGCCTCACTAAGGAGAGAGAGAGAGAGAGAGACAGGGAGAGAGAGAGCGAGAGAGCTGAGGCTGGCCGCGAACCCAGATTCTCCGGTCTCCGCCTCCCAAAGTACTGGGATTAAAAGTGTGCGCCACCATGCCTGGCTTAGAAATCATTTTTCTATGTAACTAAATATTTTACAGTAGTATGGAATGACTTTTAGTAAAGCAACTTAGTTTGTTTCATACTTAAAACAGTTTGTTGATAACAGCGAATGAATAAGAATCAATATAAATAAGATAGTATATCTTAAATTCAAAGGAGTTTTATTTCTTTTTAGGCTCAGGGAGCTAATAAAACAGGATCTGGAAATTAATATTAGTAACATAGCTCAAAATATTTGAAAAGGAAAGAAAGAGGAATGGGAGAAGGTACTGAGTAAAGGAGGTGAGGATGAAGAGGGAAAGAGAATGAAAAGAGAGAGAAGGTGAGAACGAGGAAAAGAGAGGGAAGTGGTGGTAAGAAAAGGAGAGGAGAGGGCTTTCATAATAATTTAGAATTCTTATACCTTGAACAAAAAATATCCTTGAAAGATTACTTGCTCCAGTAATTTTAATAAATATTTTACCGAAACTGGTGACATTGTTCTCATACTAAATTTCAAGGCTACAGAGGAAAACATTTTTTCCCATGAAAATGAGCAATTTCATGAACCTTCTAAAGAGCATATGGTCACCACTAATCTAGTGACTTAATCCTCTCCTTTGGGTCTCTTATTCTATTTCAGGTTATCTATCCTTTGCCTCCAGGCAGGACTACAGTTAAGCCATGTAAGACAGATGGGTTTCTAGCCTAGTTGAGATTTCTAGGGAAGTCATTTTCAGAGCCTCTCAACATTAATCAAAATAACCAGCACCAGAATTTAGGGGAATAACAAAATATCCCAAGTAGGTAAAAGGTTTTGGTATACTTTTCTTTTAGATCCAATGTCAGACAAACAATAATTTCTTTTCTCTTCAATAAGTCATCTGTTTTGAAATAATTTAAATGTACAGTAGTTCATTTGATTACAAACAATCTACTAAATCTCTGTGCTTTGAAATGCATTCTTGTTTCATGTCGCAAATGTAAAACATAGCTGGAAAGGAGATTTAAAAGAAATAGTTCATGCATTATATAAGGCTCTTTATCAATGCAATACCCAAGACTCCTTTTGTTTTTGAATATTTCTTTTTCTTTGTAATCTTGAAAAATCTTAAAATCACTGTGGTGATTTTTCTCCCAACCAACTCCATCCTCAAAACACTTATAACTTTTAATTTCTAAACAATATAAAATTTTACAAAGGGCAATATCACCTCCCAACAAATAGAATTTAAATAAAATATATAAAAAGCCACTTACCTGACTTTTAAGATTTTCTATCATTTTGCCTTATCCTAGTAACATGTTTTTACAGCTATTTTACTATTTTTATTGGTCTAAATTTCCTGTCTAAGCTGACAACTGTCCCTGTGCTTCAGACACCCACTCTCTGGCTGTGTGGGCATCCACCCTTCACACTATTCTTTATCATTATCAAATCCAATGCATCCATAAAATTCTCAGTAAAAATGACTCATGCAAAATGATGATGTTTACCCCCATCCATAGTGATAGCAATAACAACATGCTTTATTAAACTATAAATATCTTACGACTTATGATGTGCAATAGTTTGTATCTTATAATGCACCAAAAGTCCCTGCATTGAAGGTTTGGTCCCCAGACTGTGGCACAATTGAGAGGTTGTGGAACCCTTAGGAAATGGGATCAAGTGGAAGGAAGTTAGGTCACTGGAGGCATGCTCTTGCAAGGCATTTTGGGATACTGGCCTCTCTGCTCTTTCTCTTTGCTTCCTGACTGTCACAAGGTGAGCAGGCCTTATCTCCCCTGTGCTCCTGCCACGATGCCCTGTGCTGCCACAGGCCCAAGACAGCAGGAGCAAGCAATCGTGCAGCAAAGCCTCCTAAACCATGAGATGAAAGTAAGCTCTTCTCTTTGTAGGTTGATGTATCTCTGTTGTTTGTTACAACAACAGAAAGCTGACTAACACATTATACATTAGCTAACCTAATTCACACAGTGTAAGAAGAATAATGTATGCAGTCACTTGTTCCAAAGGACATTCAGGAAGCTAAGGATCATTATTACTAACTTATAAATGAACAAAGCAATAACTTAGATGAATAGGGATAATGTCTATTTACAATTATTGGGGTCTTACTCTATCAGAGACACTGGCCTAAGAACAGTTCATCTCCCCTTTCTATTATATTAAGCTTTTATCCAATGAAATAATAGGTTAATGATGAACACATTTCTAAGGAGTATTTTGTTTTCAGGTCATTGTAAAAAAAATTCCCTTTCATTTCAAAATACATATGATGAAAATTAAATTTTCTTCTCCAAGTAAAGTAGTGCTCTATGAAAGATTAAGAGCATGGAATAGCAAGTGATTCATATTTAGAACTACTTACTGAATTATTAAGAGAATATTGATGTTATATTGAAACTCCTAAACAGTGAAAGAAAAATGCAGATCTTAGTGGTATAAAACATCTTGATTCAAGATGACTTCTAAGGATTCTCATGAACTCTGGACCTAACTACATTACTAAATTATCTCTGAATAATATATGTATGTATGTATATGTAGAGACACAAGTACACACCTACTAACACACATGCACACACACACACACATACACACACACAATACCCAACTACCCATATTGAGTTTCAATTTAAAATAGTTAATCTTGGCCTCTGCACCAGGTACCAGACCCCGGCGTCCCCGCCTGTCACCTCGGCAGCCTCTGCGCCTGCCCCAGGCCTCGGATCCCCCTCGCCCCTGTGTCACCTCGGCGGTCTGTGCTCCAGCCCCAGGCCTCCGCCCAATGCCAGCAGCCCCTGCGCCACCTCGGTGGCCCCTGCGCCACCTCGGCAGCCTCTGCGCCACCTCGGCAGCCTGTGCACAAGGTACCAGACCCTGGCGTCCCCGCACGTCACCTCGGCAGCCTCTGCGCCTGCCCTGGGCCTCGGGCTCCCCCCGCCGTGTCACCTCGGTGTGTTCTGCGCCCCCCCTAGGCCTCGGCACCACCCCAGTAGCCTCTGCGCCAGACCCCAGCGTCCTTGCGCATCACCTCGGCTGCCTCTGCGCCACCTCGGTGGCCACTGCGCCAGGTACCGGACCCCGGTGTCCCCGCCTGTCACTTCGGCAGCCTCTGTGCCTGCCCCAGGCCTCGGATCCCCCCCCCCCCCCCGTGTCACCTCGGCGGTCTCTGCTCCAGCCCCAGGCCTCCGCGCCATGCCAGCAGCCCCTGCGCCACCTCGGTGGCCCCTGCGCCACCTCGGCGGCCTCTGCGCCACCTCGGCAGCCTGTGCACAAGGTACCAGACCCTGGCGTCCCCGCACGTCACCTCGGCAGCCTCTGCGCCTGCCCTGGGCCTCGGGCTCCACCCGCCGCGTCACCTCAACGTACTCTGCCCCTTCCCACTGGCCTCGAATCCCCCCCCATCACCTCGGCAGCCTTTGCGCCTGCCCCAGGCCTTGGCTTCACCTCGGGGACCTTTGCGCCCACCCCAATCCTCGGCTTCACCTCAGCAGCCTCTGCGCCAGGTACCAGACCCCAGCGTCCCCTCGCGTCACCTCGGCAGCCTCTGCGCCAGCCCTGGGCCTCGGATTCCCCCTGCTGTGTCACCTCGGTGTACTCTGCGGCCACCCCAGGCCTCGACGTCACCCCGACAGCCTCTGCGCCACCTTGGCGGCCTCTGCGCCAGGCCTCCGCATCACCCCGGCAGCCTCTGCGTCCGCCCCAGGCCTCGGCATCACCTTGGCGGCCTCTGCACCAGGTACCAGACCCCAGCATCCCCACGCGTCACCCAGGCAGCCTCTGCGCTTGCCCCGAGCTTCAGCATCACCTCGGCCCCCACTGCGCCAGAGCCCGGATACCCTCCGGCGCCGCCACCCAAGACCTGCGCAACTCTCTGGGTTGTCTCTGAGTCAGGACACACCCCGGCACTGACAACTGAGATCTAGGAGCACATGCTGCCCCCTGGGACCCATGAGCGATCCTCTGTGCCATGCCACAGAACCTGTATACCCTTAGGCTCCCCTACACGATACCTGGAGCCCGAACCTCCCACGGGCCTGTTTGAAATCCTCAGCACAGTGCATCAGAGCCCGGACACCCTCCGGCGACATTGCCCGAGACCCGGAATACGTGTGCATCCCTAGGAGCCCAGGCGACCCCCAGCACCTGCGCCTCGGAAACAGGGCACCTTCTGGCACCATCACCCGTGCTTCAGTACCCGCATCCAACACCGCGCCTCAAAGTGCTCCTCACGTGACAACACCTGAGCTCCGGACCCTGCGTATCCCTCCACACACAATATCACGCCCCAGGCAACCAGACAAGAGGGATCCACAGCCTGCAGCATACAGACTCAATTGGGACTACAGGAGCATACACAGAAGGGAAAATGATGCGGAGACAACAGAAACACAAAATGGAAAACACCGAAAATGCAAGAATGAAGAACAGTGAGGAAACAAGAAACACCCACAATAGATCAACAAGTGAGATCACTGACTCTGACCTGAAGGAAATGCAAGACGGACAATTCCGAATTTTGATCTTCAGAATGATGAAAGGCCTCAAAGCAAGCGTAGAGGAGATGAAGGAGGAAGTTGAGGCTCTAAGGAGGAGCCAGAAAGAAACTCTGAAAGGAATGAAGGAATCAATAAGCGAATTAAAGACTGCAATAGAAACCAATGCTAGTAGGCTTGACCACATGGAAAATAGGGTATCACTCCTGGAAGACAGCTCATTCAAAACTGAGAACAGTCAATGATATACAGAAGATATTACAACAACACGCCCTGGCCATTCAAGAAATACAAGACAATGCAAGGTGTCCTAATCTAAGGATAAAAGGCATTGAAGAAGGTTTAGAAGCACAGACCAAGGGTATAAGAAACCTCTTCAAAGAAATAATTTCAGAGAATTTTCCGAACATAGAGAAAGATATGGATATACACATACAGGAGACATATAGAAAGCCGTTAAGACAGGACCAAAGAAGGACCTCCCCTCACCACATAATAATTAAAATGATTAATATAGAGGCCAAAGAAAGAATCCTAAAAGCAGTAAGAACAAAAGAACGGGTGACATACAGGGGCAAAACAATAAAAATCACCCCAGACTTCTCAACTCAAGTCAGGAATGCCAGGAGGGATTGGTACGAAGTACTCCGGACCCTGGAAGAAAACAACTTCCAACCAAATCTGAAATATCCAGCAAAGCTATCATTTGAAATTGATGGGGAAATAAAAATGTTCCATGATAAAAAAAAAAA
>PVJS01051342.1:0-14004 GCA_004027185.1 Glis glis
GTCTCATGAAGTTGCGGAGGGCCTCACTAAGTAGAGAGAGAGAGAAAGAGAAAGAGAGACGGGGGAGAGAGAGAGAGAGAGAAAGAGAGAGAGAGAGAGAGCGAGCTGAGGCTGGCCTCAAACCCGGATCCTCCGGTCTCTGCCTCCCAAAGTACTGGGATTACAAGTGTGCACCACCACGCCCGGCCAGAATAGATGTTTTCTTTGTAAATCCATACTAACAAGCCATGTATGCATTTGGTATCTGAATATTCTAGAAAATTTAAATGTAAAGGCATACACAGCAGTCCATTAAGAAATCACCATGCAGTCACTGGTCAGTAGTGCACAGTGAAATATGGTAAAAATAAAGCATATGTTTTAGTAGGTCTCACTGGATGCCCACAGAGAATGCCCAATGAACATGAATTTGTAATCTAAATTTATACCTAATGCATCTCATTGATTTTATAGAATGAAAGAAGTTAAAATTAAAATGAAGGATTATGATGAGAGAGGGAAGGAAGGAAGGTAGGAAAGAAGGAAGGAAGGAAGGAAGGAAGGAAGGAAGGAAGGAAGGAGAAAAAGAAAGGAAAGGAATTTATATCTAGATACTTCATGGTAATATTGAGGAACTCCAAAGATAATGAGAAAGCTTTAAAGTATAGCATTTTAAGAAAAAATTGATAGCATTTATCAAAATTTAAATAGCACATATCCTTTATCTTTGACCAAATTAACTAAAAATAGTACTCCTCAATTTCCCCTTACCCTTATTACTTTTATGTTCCTCATAACACTTATTTTTGCCAGGCATATTATTTAAACATAAATGTGTCAACTTGCTTTTGAAACCATTAAAATGTCACCTCCATGAGTATCCGTTTATTAATTGACTCCTACTTCCAGAGCACATGGTACACAATATGCCCTTATTAAAAACCTATTGGGGATAGACATATAAATATATATATACATATTTATGTACACACACACACATATATATACACTTGTATGTATATATAAAATATATATATACTTGTATGTATATATAGAACATATATTCAAAATTATGATTGTATATTGGTATACAGTGTATAATATTTATAATAAGTGTAGTATATGTTATATACTATAAGTAAAATTATAAATTGTTTTACTTTAGAATGTTATACTATAGCAAAAATTTAGAAATAACTTTCTTGTATACAAATATGAATTAAAGCATTTAATCCTGCTAATTTACTGTTTATAATGTATTTATATGTTCTAATATGGAAATATATGTAGGGTATATTAAACAGAAACAAGTCATAGGAAAATATGAACATACTAGGTGATATAATTTATGTATGATATTATTCCATTTAATTTTTTTTAGAAAAAATACTCATATTTATAAATATAGAGGAAAAGTTCACACCAAAAAGCTAGGGTATCTACTACTGGGGAAGATGGAAAGATAGAGCAGGGGACACTGGTCAGGCAGGATGTTCACCTATATTCATCTAAATTGTTTAACATTAAAATCAAAGAAAATGTGACAGATAGAGGAACAGAACACAGTATTTCTACATCTTTAGAGGTGTTTTTAAGTAAATCTTTTTAAATACCTCTGACATTTTAGCCTATACAGAGCGAAGCATTTTGGTGCATTTAACTGCAGCTAATTGTTATCTAATTACACAGTTAAGAAGCCAATTTTCTCCATAAGCAACTAGTTGCTATTCTCTTTAGTGACTGCCATGCCACAGGTAATTGTTCTTCTTCTCCAAGCAAAATAGATTATTAAAAACCAGAATAATCTGTCTTATCTACAAACCTATCGATCTATCTATCATCTACCCATCCATCTATCTACCCAATGAATTCCCTTCGTTAACTGTTTTTCAAATCATGGAGCTACCTGGTTTCAAATCAGCTAGGTTTTTTTAAAAAGCTGATTCAAGATGACACTGTCTGAGCCAGGCGTGGTGGCACAAGCTTGTAATCCCGGTACTTTGGGAGGCGGAGACCAGAGGATCCGGGTTCGTGGCCAGCCTCAGCTCTCTCTCTCTCTCTTTCTTTCTCTCTCTCTCTACTTAGTGAGGCTCTCCGCAACTTTGTGAGACCCAGTTTCAAAATGAAGTATAAAAAATAGGGCCAGGGGTACAGCTTGGAGGTAAAACGCCCTTGGGTTCAATCCCCGGTACCGCAAAAAACAAACAAACAAACAAAAAAAAAAAAAGATGACACTGTCTGCAGCAGAGGCCCAGGATCCATGATGTAGGCATATTTCTTAGATATCTATCTTCTTAAACTTTGAGAAGTACTATTCTATTTAAAAAATATTGAAATTTGAAATAAGATTAAGGAAATGGAAGATTTATGGGCCAAATGAAGCCTTTTTTTGTACTTCAAGGAAATATCAATAAAGTATCAGTTATCTCTAGCTAAATATCTGCTTTTGTCAAAGCATTCCAGTTTTCAAACCATCCTCAGAATCAAACTGCCTCCTTCCTCACACCCTCCTCCAATTGGTGCTGAGACTCAGGGATTCCTACTTTTAGGTCCCCAATATTAGGTAGGGGTGACATTAGTGCCTAGCCTGGCTTCTGAGCTCTTAGACCACAAGTCCTTCTCTCAAACTCCTGAATTCCCTCAACTGAAAAGTCTCAACATTAATCTTCATATCCTTCCTCTAGACAGTATCTCCATTTAAATGATTAGCACTTGTTATAGTTAGATATAGAATGGCCCCTGAAGAGCTCATAAATTGGTGTTTGGAGTTGATGTAATTGAGTCATGAAGGTTGTAATACCAGCAGTGGGTATTTCCATTGTAATGGATTTATCTGGGTGGTGGCCAAGGGTGGTAGGGTATGACTGGAGAAGGTGGGTCCCTGGGGAGTGTGGCCTTGGGGATTATATAAGATTTCTTCTCCCTCACTTGATCTCTTGCTTCTGGCCTCCATGATGTGAGGCAAGAAGCCTCGTGCTTTCTTTCTCTCTGCTTCCCTGCCGCCATGCCCTGAGATCCACAGGCCCTGGCCTCACATGGATTAAACCCCAAAATCTCCAAGGAAAACTGTGTGCAAATAAACCTTCCTTCCTCTAAATTGTATGGTCAGTTCTTAGATACAGCAGTGAGAATGCTAAGACAGCATTCTTTGTTACTTTTTGAAAAGCCCTAACATTTTGATCTAACTTGATCATTAATCCAGCCCTCATGTATCACTTTTTCTCCCTCTTTTTAGAAAGACAAGATAAGAAAAGCACAGGGTTAATAAAAACAAAGAAAATGTAAAATTTCCCATTTCTTTCATCTGTGTGTATCTATCTCTGGGCTATATTCCTTAAAGTGAAAACAGTGAACAAATTACTATTTTGGCCTATGACAATACCTGCTCTTCATTAACAGATTAATTCAACAAATATTTATTGAATGTCTGCAATATGCCAGTCTGTGAGCAAGGTGTTCATATGCAACAGCAAACAAACCAGACCAAAGCTCTCTGCCCTCTGGGAGTGGATATTCTTGGGAAGGAGAAGGGATACATTCACCTGGAATATTGTTCTCCCTGTCCATCTTACCAAAGGCATTGTTTCCTTTCACTTGCTTACCTATGTGATTCAGACAGCACTCTCACTGCTTTAACCTGAAAACCTGACAACAACTTAGATGCTTAAAGTTCTAGAAATTCTAGTCCTTATTAGGCCAGGGAAGTCTGTGGAGCTCAGGGATGGTATGGGAATCAGAGAGAGACTAGTGAAGAGCCCTGCTCTTACATCATGGAAGCCAGAAGCAAGAGAGGGAGCAAGGGAAAGAGGGGCCGTATATAATCCTCAAAGCCACACTCCCAGGGACACCTCCTCAGCAACCAAGCCCCACTTCCAACATTGCTCCCTTGTCTCCATGAGGTCTGGCGGGGGGACAATGTAAATCCAAACCATAACAATATGCTGTGACTCATTGATGAATTAAAAACAAACAAATATACACACAATACTATGGTCCTCTGTTTAAAGGAACAATTATTCTTTTTTATTACACACTTCTCTATTTTTTAATTACGAAAAAATACGCATGATAAAATACTACATACATACATTTTTAAGTATGTAGTTCAACAGTGTTAAGATTATTTATCTTGTTCTGTGGCCAATCTCGAGAAATCTTTTTATTTAACAAAATTAGAATTCTTCGCTCATTGATCATCAACTCCCATTCCCTCCTTCCTAACACCCCTGACAAAGACCCTCCAACTTTCTGTGACTGTGAATTTGGGTACTCTAGGTATCTCATATAAGTGAAGTCATACAATATTGTTCTTTTTTTAACTGGCTTATTTCTCTTAGCATAATATTCTCAAGGCTCATTCATAAAGCAGCATTCAAACTGGAGCCTTTCTAAGGCTGAATAACATTCCATTATTTGACTATAAACTTTCATTTTTCTATTTATTTTTCTTTGTACATTTGGGTTGTTTTCACCTTTTGGCCATTGTAAATAATGCTGCCTATGAACACAGGTGATTAAATATCTCTGAGACTCTGCTTAACTTGTATTAGGTATATATGCAGCATTGGAATTCTTGGATCATATGATAATTTTATTTTTTATTTCTTGAAGAAGTACTCTACCGTTTTTTCACAGCCATTATGCCATTTACAATTCCAACAATGTATAACTTTTAATTTTTCTACGTCCTCACCAAAATATGTTCTTTTCTGTTTTGTGTTGTTGTTGTTGATTTTGTTGTTAGTAGTTATTTTAATGAGCCTGATATAGTCACCTCTAGTTTTGCATATAAAAATACTAAGTAGATATTAAACATCTAATTAGTTTTGAGGAGTAATTGACTGTGCCACTATTTCAATGATCCTTTCACTTGGTACCACTTTGCTTGGGGAGATTTTTCCCAAATGTTTGTAGGGCTGTATCCTTTGCCATTTCTCCACAGCTTAAATGAAAGACCTTGCAAACAGAGACCTTTCCTGGTTGGTATAATACAGGATTATCACCCATGTACTCTTTAAAACATCATCTTGTTTTAATTATCTGCATGATACCAACCAGTATTAGAATTTTATGTTTGTTTATGTATGTGTGCATATGAATGGATTATATGTTTATTTTAAATTTATTTAACTCGTTATATTTAAGTCAAAATTTAATTGTCAATTACAATTTAAAATTCATGAGTACAATGACTATGTCTCTCTTTTCCACTGCTATGTCCCCAGTGCCAGAGCCTTTGAAAAATATTTACTGACTTTTATCAATGAGAATAAGAAGATTTGAATAAATGGGGTATCAAAATTCAGATAATCCTCACTTTGCTTGCATAGACATAGCTTAGGTACTTCTGATTTTATAAGGGTGATGACAAAGCAGTCATTTTACAGTTCTCATAAAATTAAATCTAAAGATGAAGAAAAATAAAGGCCATGGCCAAAGTAATGGTTCATGTCCACTGTAATAGAAATTATTGAATGTGTCCATTCTGTGATGGTTTTTAATCCCTCTTTATAGTTAGAAAATACATAGAGTGTTACAATCCAGTAGGAAATGGTTTAAATTGTCAGCTAAAGGCTAGCTCCCTACTGTGCAATTTCTTATTTTATCACAATGACACAACATAAAGTTCAGAGCATATAATGGGGTGAGAAGAAAAAAGACTTCCAAATACCTGGCAGGCATATCTGTCAATTTCATTCACCTGTCAGCCCAAGCAATGGTGAGTGAACTGATTATTGGCAGTCCGGTACCACAGTTACTTTCAGACTCCTTTCCTGTCTTCATAGAATAAGCCATCAAACCACTCTCCACTCTGTCTTCTTGAATTTACTTTAAGATTTTAAAAAGTAAAAATCTCCATCATAACAAAGTGGCATGTCACATTTCTCTACTTTTGATATGGAGAAGATATTTAATTTTTGTAACATTGAAAAATAATCTCTTAGTTCAGATACTTTATCAATGTTATTATAAATGAGAGGCAATTTACCTGTGCTTGTATCATTCATCATAATGAAATTATCATCTCATTTATTTTACTTCCTAAGACAGAAAGTAAAGAAGAAAGGGAAAAAAATAGGAGGATTACAGAAAAAGGGAATACTATTTCTGAATCAGCTAGCCTCCCAGGAGAAACATTGAGATTATTGCTCGTATTAGTCCATTTTACATTGCTGTACAAAATACCTGGATAATATGTAAAGAAAAAATGTTTATTTCAGTCACATTTTTGGAGGTTCAAGAACACAGTGCTGGAAAGCATTGGCTCTAGTGAAGGCCTCATGGTGGGTGGCATCACAAGGATGGTAGTGCCTGTGGAAGAGATGTTGGAGAGACCGGAGGCCAGAGAGAAATTTGGGGACCAAGTTCACTCTTCAATAGTAAGTAACTCACGCTTGTGGGAACTAACCAGGTTTTCATGAAACTAATGTCTTCCAAGAGTAATGTGCCTCATGACCTATCCACCTCCCACTTGGCCCCACACTTTAAAGGCTCCGTCACTTCTTAATATTACCACACTGACGCTCAAGCTTCTAGTGTAAGACCCCTCGGGAGAGACAAACTATCTCCAAACCATAGCCTCGGACAATAATTTGCACTGTGCTATTCATAGAAGCTCAGCTCATTAAGTGTGTATGCAGTGAACACTTTCAAATATAGATGAAAGAAAAACTGAAACTTGAGTGTAAGGAGATAATTATCAAAAAAGGTAAAAGTTTTGACTCTCATAAAGATATAAAATGATCATGCTAAGGACTCTATATAACTCATTAATAAAGAAACTGGTGAGGTGTTACAATTAATTCAAAAGAGAATTCAAGAACAGACACCCTTATAGATAGGAATATTAAAATGAGTACACAGAGGTAAACCTGGTATTTTCTGGAGTTAGCGGGATTTTCCTTCTACAGCTGATATTTTGCATATATATATATATATATATATATATATGAATTGTATTATATTGATATAAATTATCTATAACTGTTACAGTTGTTAAACAGCAGCCATATAATTAGGGTCAGAAAACCCAGAGGGGTGTGCTATACACAAGGCACTTAGTTTTCCCACATAGATTAAATGTATGTATGGAATCTCCCTCTTCAGTATTACTTATTCCTTATGTATGGTTCTTCAGCCTAACCCAGTAGTGCTGTCACCAACAGGAAATACTCTGTGCTCATAGACAGCTATCACAATTATCTTTATTTTCATGATTATTTGGGGCCAAGTAAACAGAGGAATATGTGTTTTAATAGAAGATTTTGAAAGGAAAACTATTTAAAAACAAAAATCACGCTTTCATTATGGCCTTATTTGAGGTAATGGAAGAATGCCTTGAGAAGAGAGAAATGGACCTAACCTGTATTGTTTAGTTCCTAATTTTTAGATGTTTAGAATTTATAGGATTTAAATAGTATCTTCTTTTTTGATGTGGAAACAGGACCTTGTAAAGGTTCAGAAAGAGACTCTGGTTCACATGCTAGTGGGTGGTAAACCTAGTTCTAGTGACTTGAAAATGACTTTTCCATTTCTCTGAATGAGACCCTTGGATGAGCACCATTCCACATGAGGGTTTGGTCACAGAGATAATTGCCATAAATATGACCCAGAAGTAAACAAAGCATCGCGTACCTCACCTTGACTCAACGTTTTCCTCAAGGAGGATGATGTTGGGCACAGACTAGGAAAGAGAAATAGTTACTTCAGGCCTCACAAAGAGCTGAGACAGGATTCTTGCCAGTATTACTTAATATAATTCATGCAAAGTGCTTAGTACAGTGCTGAGCACATAGTGAACACTCAATTCATGTTAGTTAATATATCAGAAATAACAAGTATTACTGGTATTAGTGAACAGAATCCAAAAACCTTTTGTTGGAAAGTTTTTCACAGGGTTCTCAATTTTTGTATGACCTAGATGTGCCAACCTAGTGGTTATAAGATTCAAGACAGGATGTGGGCTACACAATGTTTCAGGCTTGGTCTAATTCAATAATGTTCTTGTCTTATCATCCATGATTTACTTGCATGATTCCCACAGATGGAAATTTGTAGGTTAGTTAGTCTCACACAAAGAATGGCTATGAATGCTCTGGAAATATGTCCGTATTCCACAGAGAGGTGGGGAAAGTCATTCAAAAGTCAGATAGATGTTCACAGAATCCAGTGACACTGTGATCTCCTACCTGAAGGTAGGGGTCTTCCTTCAGTGACCCCATCGGGACAGGGGCCAAGAGCAATAACTGGGACGGACATATCAGTGACCATTGTATAATTCAAACATAAATTCAGATCATCCATTCTGCCAAAGAATTTTTGTTCTGATTGCTATAAATAATTATACTGAACATTATTTTCTTAAAAGAGAACTATGAGCTGCCAGAGGCACAATCCATCTGTAGCATCCAGGAGGGAAAAAAAAACTATATATATATATATATATATATATATATATATATATATATATATATTTATAGGTTTTTAACATGTTATAATTAGTACCCCAATGACCAGAGCTATTGAAATCAGTTGGTCCAGATTTTCTGCCGAGTCTACAAAATGGGCTTTTATCCAAAAAGGAGATTTCTATATTCCTATGAAAATAAAGAAGAAAAAGTAACCTTTCAAAATGATGTTTTGTTGTTGAAACATAAAGGAACAAAGTGACCTGTTTTGTTGCTAAGTTTCCTACTTCTTTTTTGCTTTTTAATGAAATGTTATTCAGATTCTGAAGTCATGCTGAAATTGAATCTACTGAGTTGCAAAGTTCCTATTTTTTTTTTTTGCTTCAGCTCTGTAGTAAAAAGCAGATAGATATTTTAGCTCTTTCTTCAGACTAGTAAATGGCATAACCAAAAGCAAAAATACCATTATCCATTTTATAAAATTATTAATTCTGTTAATGGAGGAAGTATGAATTTCTATATCCTAGAGTCATCCTGTCTCAAATATTGCTAGATTTCTTCATGACTTTGCTCCCTTTTCTGAAAAGTCATTTTCATGATATTCTTTGAAAGGATCATTTTTTCCAGAACTGACTCTGCCCATAAACTAAAATTCATTTCATTATATATAACAGAAAAATTGTTTTCTTATAAGCAAAAATCCTGATACACATTTTCTTTTATTTCCATTAATATTCATTATACAATTACACTGCTTTAGACACAATACTATATGCAGAATATATTCTCACTAATCTTGAGATTTACGTTTTAAAGTAAAATAATAAATAATTATAGCTTTCTCTCTCTTTTGTGTGCATGTGTGTTTTCCAAGGTAGTAAAGAAATATCTTGTAGAGTTGGCTACATTTATAAATTAAGGGAAAAAGTTCAAAAAGAAACAACACTCTAGCAGGTAATGCTTTTCACAACACAACCATGATCTCCTATATTTAAGGACAGATTAGACTCAATAAACAATATAAGGGAAATAGATTGTGAGATATAATCAAAGGAATAAGGGCATCTTGCACAAAGAGTGTTTACAGAGAGAAAGACCAAGCCGTCTGTTTCCAATACCACATCCACTTTCCTTCTGGACAGATTGGTGATGAAAGAGAAGGCTATAAAAGTAAGAAAGTCAGAACTCAAAAAAGTTACCACTAAAACAACAAATAACCCAATAAAAATGGGCAATTGAACTGAGTAGACACTTCTCAGCAGAAGAAATAAAATTAGCTGATAAATATATGAAAAAATATTCAACAACATTAGCAATTAGGGAAATGCAAGTCAAAACTACACAAATATTTTATAACTCCATTTAGAATGATAATCATCAATAATAGAAACAGTAATAAATTCGGGTGAGGATGTGGGGAAATAAGAACTTCTAGACACTGTTGGTGGAGTGTAAGTTAGTACAACCACTATGGAGATCAGTATGGAGGTTCCTTAAAACATTAGGAATAGAACCACCATATGACCCAGCTATACCACACCTTGATATTTTTCCAAAAGAATACAGTATAAAACATTACAGCAATATATGTATACCAAAGTTTATAGCAGCACAATTCAAAGTAGCCAAATTCTGGAACCAACCCAGGTATCTGTTAACAGATGAATGGATAAAGAAAATGCATAAACACAAGATGGAATTTTACTCAACCACAAAGAAGAACAAAGGTATGTCATTTGCATGAAAATGGATGGAGTTAGAGTGAGATCAGCTACTTTTAGAAAGTCAAGGGGTGTATGTTTTCTCTTATATGTGGAAGCTAAAGAGAAAATAGTAAACATATGGAACTCTGACTAAATGTGGAGAAAGACCAGTAAAATAGTGTAAGAAGATTGGAGAAGAGAGGTGGGGAGGGGAAAGGGAGGATTGAGGAAGGAATCAGTTCAAATAATGCTTTGGCAATATATGAAGGTATCACTACTGGTTTTACTAGCATGTGGTGGGAAGGAGAGAGGGGGTAGTGAGGTGGAACGCAGAGGGAAGTACACCAAGAACTATGCGCATGTATTTGTATCACAGTGAACCTCATTATGATCTATAATTGCAATGCATTAATAAAAGTATAAAAAAGTAAAAAAAAAAAAAACGTAGAAAGTAAGACAATCTCATGTAACCCAAACAGAAAGTTTAAGAATCTAAATCAAAAGCAGGATATTGGGATGTAGAAGGAAATATGCAAAGAGCTGTGTGCATGTATGTTTTTGCCACATTGAACCTCACTTTAATGTATAATTGAAATGTACTTATAAAATAATAAAAAGCAGAATATTCGCATAGCAAACAATTCTTAAGAAGTAATGGTTTCAGAAACAAGACAAAAAGCTATTCATGATTATACAAAGTCACTGAAAACTCCTTAATTTAAGTATATTATATAACAAGAAATGATACTTTATTCAACAATCTGATTTGTCTACACTCCCTACTCCCCTATTCCTTAAAACAGAAATATATTTAACCTTTTCCTGAGGGAATGAAGGTGGGGTGTGGAGATGTAGAACAGATGAGTATACTTTTTAGTCATTATGATAAACTTTGCAATTAAACTTAATTGAAGCTCATTAGCCACCAAGAGAGGATAAGAAATAAATTTCTAAAAATGGAAAATTTCCTTTAGATATATTTTTAGAACCAAAGGATATATTTTCATTAAAAGCTAATATACTTTATGAAGTTAGTAGAATTTTTTTTTCAGTACTGGGGATTGAACCCAGAGGCATTCTACCTCCGATCTATACCCCCAAACCTATATTTTTATTCTTTATTTTAAAGCAGGGTCTCACAAAGTTGCAGAGGGCCTCACTAAGTAGCTGAGGCTGGCTACGAACTTGTGATCTTCCTGTCTCAACCTCCCAAGTACTGGGATTACAAGCGTGAGCTCCCACGCCTGGCAAGTTAGTAGAAATTTTATTAATAAATATGTTGCATTGTTTGTGAAAATGCAATAAGATATTAAAGTTAGCCATTATATCAGATTAACCAAAATTAAAATTATAAAATACACAAAACAAAAAATATTTTTGTCTTCTTAAAATAAGGATATCTAAAACAAAATATTTATTTTTCTTAATGATATGCAGTAAGATATAAGATATCAAACAATTCATTTTTTAACTTTATTGAAGTATACCTGAGTAATGTGTGATGGTTTGTACATAGGTTTCTGGTCTATAACTACTTTCCCAATCAGTACAGAGGACATTTCTGTCATCCCCCAGTCTCCTCATATGTCTTTTCAGTGACTCCCTTTCCTCTATATAAACAACCACTGATCTGATTTCTAGCATTATACATTGCTTTAGCTTGTTTTGTAATCCATGTGGTGGAATTTATAGTAAGCACATTCATGTGTCTGTTTACTTTCACTTGAGATATTTTCATGATTCTTCTATATTGGTATGTGTACCAGTAATTGATACATTTTTATAGATAAGTAGTATCCCATTATATGAATATACTGTAGGTTATTTATCCATTGTGTTGTTGATTGACTGTTTTGTTTTGTTTTTTAAACTTCTACAAACATTTGTGTACAAGTCTTTTTGTGGATATATGTTTCTATTTCTGTTGGGTAAATATCTAGATGTATGATTTCTGGGTCATGTGATAAGTATAGAATGAACTTTGTAAACTACAGCCAAGTAGCTCTTCAAAGCTGGTTGTCCAATTTTACATTCCCTTCTGCAATGAGTTCCACTAATTTCCTTTCCTTTCCAACAATTGATACTGTCCAATAATATTTTTGCTTTTAATTTTAGCTAGTTTAGTGGATATGTAGTGTTATCTCATTGTGGCTTTAATTTACTCAATCTGTTGAGACTGGTTCATGTGCTTTCTAGTCATCCATATGTTTGGTGAAATATTTTTGGACATTTGGCTATGGCTTACTGTAATTTTGTCTTGTTTACTTCATAAATTTTCAAAGTTCCTTATAGATTTTGGATATAAGACTATTCAGATATATATACTGAAAAATTATCTCCAAGAAAGCAACTTTCTACCAGTCATTTAATGATATTTATTGAACAACAAAAGTATTTAATTTTGGTAAAGCCCAATTTATATTTTGTCTTTATTATTTTTCTCTATCATTTATCCTTTTTTCTATTTAATCAATTTATTGTCTTTATTAATACTTCCTTCTACTTCTTTTTGATTAGGTTTCTTTTCCTAGCTTTCCAGACTGAGAATTTAGTTCACTGGCATATAATCTTTCTTCATTTTAATACAACCATTTAAAGTTACACATTTATGCCTAAGTTTTCTTTTATCGTCATCATACAAATTTTGATATATTTTGCTTTTTATTTTCATTCCAGTAAAAGTGTTTTCTAATTTTATTTGTGAATTATGTATAAATATATTGCTTCATTTCCAACTGTTTAAGGATTTTCTTGTTTTTTTAAGTAATGGACTTCAAATTTAATTCCTTTTCATTTGGAGACTATATTCCATACCATTTAATTATTTTTAATTTTGAAAAAATATTTAAATGGCTTTATCACTACCAAAAGCACCATTAATCTTAACCTTTTCTGTCAATATTCTCTTCACCTTCTATCACTGAATTTTTGTTCTCTAATAATGTAGTGCTCTGTGAATCCCTCTCAATGGGACAACTTTCACTCTCACATCTCTTAGCACATCGCTCCTGGATGTGGGTTATATTCTGCCCATGCCCCATTCTAACTCATGTATTATAAACATGTCCCTACTCTGAATCTGATTTCAAACCAGGTCACCTACCACTGCTTTCCATGTTGTCACCATCTGCCAATCTCCTAGGACTAACCACACTCACTCATATTTTAGACTGGCTCATTAGTATTTCTTCCTATTTTAGATGATTATTATTGGTGATCACAATATTTATATAGATTATCCTTTACCTCCATCCAGTTAGATCCTTGATTTTCTCTCCTTTGAAGACCTAAGTCTACCAATTTATCCCCACAATCACAAAGACATCCCATTGACCTCATTATTGTTGATATCTGAAACCCCCCTTAATGATTTGTTTCAAACATCCTGTCCCATGCCACCGTCTAGTCTCTTTCTTGATCATTTCTTCATTCTTTCAACTCCAACAATTCTTTACTCCCATTTCCTTTAAATCGTTGATCTGACCACATTTACACTCTTCCTTCTATTCTTCATGTACTCTTTTCTTCTTATGTAAGTTACATTCCATAAACATTCTTATCACTGCACCTTGCTTTTAACTTCACCTTGCTTTCCTTTCTTTATTGTTTTAACATATTCCCTTGGTGAAAAATTTTTATCGTTTCTCTCTACTCAGGAATTTTTATTCTTTTTTTGTGTGTGTGGTACTGGGGATTGAAACCAGGTGTGTTCTACCTCTGTGCTACACCCCCGGCCCTATTTTTTTATACTTTATTTTGAAACCGGGTCTCATGAAGTTGCGGAGGGCCTTACTAGGTAGAGTGAGAGAACGAGAGAGACAGGGGGAGAGAGAGAGAGCGAGAGAGAGAGAGAGAGAGAGAGAGAGAGCGAGAGCTGAGGCTGGCCGCGAACCCGGATCCTCCGGTCTCTGCCT